>JAVRKA010001096.1:0-26883 GCA_034508555.1 Venustoraphidia nigricollis | reverse complement strand
GTGCCGATAGGCATATCAGATATAGTTGCCGATAGGCATATAAAATATAGGTGCCGATAGGCATTTCAAATATAGGTGTCGATAGGCATTTCAGATATAAATGCCGAATGGTATTTCAGATATAGGTGCCGATAGGCATTTCTGATGTGGTTCCTGATAGGCATTTCAAATATAGGTGCTGATAGGCATTTCAGATGTAGTTTATGATAGGCATTTCAAAAATAGGTGCCGATAGGCATTTTAGATATAGGTGCCGATGGGCATTTCAGATATAGTTACCGATTGGCATTTTAAAAATAGGTGCCGATAGGCATTTCAGATATAGAAGCCAATAGGCATTTCAAATATAGGTGCCGATAGGCATTCCAGATATGGTTGCCGATAGGCATTTCAAATATAGATGCTGATAGGTGTTTCAGATGTAGTTTCCGATAGGCATTTCAAAAATTGGTGCCAATAGGCATATCAGATATAGGTGCCGATAGGCATTTCATATATAGTTGCCGATTGGCATTTTAAAAACAGGTGCCGATAGGCATTTCAGATTTAGAAGCCGATGGGTATTTCAAATATAGGTGTCGATAGGCATTTCAGATATGGTTGTCGATAGGCATTTCAAATATAGGAGCAGATAGGCATTTCAGATGTAGTTTCCGAAAGGCATTTTAAAAATAGGTGCCGATAGGCATTTCAGATATAGAAGCCGATAGGTATTTCAAATATAGGTGTCTTTAGGCCTTTCAGATATGGTTGCCGATAGGCATTTCAAATATTGGTGCTGATAGGCATTTCAGATGTAGTTTCCGATAGGCATTTCAAAAATAGGTGCCGATAGGCATTTCAGATATAGGTGCCGATAGGCATTTCAGATATATTTGCCGATTGGCATTTTAAAAATAGGTGCCGATAGGGATTTCAGATATAGAAGCCGATAGGCATTTCAAATATAGGTGCCGATAGGCATTTCAAATATAGGTGTCGATAGGCATTTCAAATATAAATGCCGAAAGGCATTTCAGATATAGGTGCCGATAGGCATTTCTAATGTGGTTGCCGATAGGCATTTCAAATATAGGTGCTGATAGGCATTTGTGATGTAGTTTCCGATAGGCATTTCAAAAATAGGTGCCGATAGGCATTTTAGATATAGGTGCCGATAGGCATTTCAGATATAGTTGCCGATTGGCATTTTAAAAATAGGTGCCGATAGGCATTTCAGATATAGAAGCCGATAGGCATTTCAAATATAGGTGCCGATAGGCATTCCAGATATGGTTGCCGATAGGCATTTCAAATATAGGTGCTGATAGGCATTTCAGATGTAGTTTCCGATAGGCATTTCAAAAATTGGTGCCGATAGGCATTTTAGATATAGGTGCCGATAGGCATTTCAGATATAGATGCCAATTGGCATTTTAAAAATAGGTGCCGATAGGTATTTCAGATATAAGAGCCGATAGGCATTTCAAATATAGGTGCCGATAGGCATTCCAGATATGGTTGCCGAAAGGCATTTTAAATATAGGTGCTGATAGGCATTTTAAATGTAGTTTCCGATAGGCATTTCAAAAATTGATGCCGATAGGCATTTCAGATATAGGTGCCGATAGGCATTTCAGATATAGTTGCCGATTGGCATTTTAAAAACAGGTGCCGATAGGCATTTCAGATATAGTTGCCAATTGGCATTTAAAAAATAGGTGTCGATAGGCATTTCAGATATAGAAGCCAATAGGCATTTCAAATATACGTGCCGATAGGCATTCCAGATATGGTTGCCGATAGGCATTTCAAATATAGGTGCTAATAGGCATTTCAGATGTAGTTTCCGATAGGCATTTCAAAAATTGGTGCCAATAGGCATTTCAGATATAGGTGCCGATAGGCATTTTAGATATAGTTGCCGATTGGCATTTTAAAAATAGGTGCCGATAGGCATTTCAGATATAGAAGCCGATAGGTATTTCAAATATAGGTGTCAATAGGCATTTCAGATATGGTTGCCGATATGCACTTCAAATATAGGTGCTGATAGGCATTTCAGATGTAGTTTCCGATAGGCATTTCAAAAATAGGTCCCGATAGGCATTTCAGATATAGGTGCCGATAGGCATTTCAGATATAGTTGCCGATTGGCATTTTAAAAATAGGTGCCGATAGGCATTTTAGATGTAGTTTCCGATAGGCATGTCAAAAATAGGTGCCGATAGGCATTTCAGATATAGGTGCCGATAGGCATATCAGATATAGTTGCCGATAGGCATTTAAAATATAGGTGCCGATAGGCATTTCAAATATAGGTGCTGATAGGCATTTCAGATGTAGTTTCCGATAGGCATTTCAAAAATTGGTGCCAATAGGCATTTCAGATATAGGTGCCTATAGGCATTTTAGATATAGTTGCCGATTGGCATTTTAAAAATAGGTGCCGATAGGCATTTCAGATATAGAAGCCGATAGGTATTTCAAATATAGGTGTCGATAGGCATTTCAGATATGGTTGCCGATAGGCACTTCAAATATAGGTGCTGATAGGCATTTCAGATGTAGTTTCCGATAGGCATTTCAAAAATAGGTCCCGATAGGCATTTCAGATATAGGTGCCGATAGGCATTTCAGATATAGTTGCCGATTGGCATTTTAAAAATAAGTGTCGATAGGCATTTCAGATATAGATGCCGATAGGCATTTCAAATATAGGTGCCGATAGGCATTCCAGATATGGTTGCCGATAGACATTTCAAATATAGGTGCTGATAGGCATTCCAGATGTAGTTTCCGATAGGCATTTCAAAAATAAGTGCTGATAGGCATTTCAGATATAGGTGCCGATAGGCATATCAGATATAGTTGCCGATAGGCATTTAAAATATAGGTATCGATAGGCATTTCAAATATAGGTGTCGATAGGCATTTCAGATATAAATGCCGAAAGGCATTTCAGATATAGGTGCCGATAGGCATTTCTGATGTGGTTGCCGATAGGCATTTCAAATATAGGTGCTGATAGGCATTTGTGATGTAGTTTCCGATAGGCATTTCAAAAATAGGTGCCGATAGGCATTTCAGATATAGGTGCCGATAGGCATTTCAGATATAGTTGCCGATTGGCATTTTAAAAATAGGTGCCGATAGGCATTTCAGATATAGAAGCCGATAGGCATTTTAAATATAGGTGCCGATAGGCATTTCAAATATGGTTGCCGATAGGCATTTCAAATATAGGTGCTGATAGGCATTTCAGATGTAGTTTCCGATAGGCATTTCAAAAATTGGTGCCGATAGGCAATTCAGATATAGGTGCCGATAAGCATTTAAGATATTGTTGCCGATTGGCATTTTAAAACTAGGTGCCGATAGGCATTTTAAAAATAGGTGCCGATAGGCATTTCAGATATAGAAGCCGATAGGTATTTCAAATATAGGTGTCGATAGGCATTTCAGATATGGTTGCCGATAGGCATTTCAAATATTGGTGCTGATAGGCATTTCAGATGTAGTTTCCGATAGGCATTTCAAAAATAGGTGCCGATAGGCATTTCAGATATAGGTGCCGATAGGCATTTCAGATATAGTTGCCGATTGGCATTTTTAAAATAGGTGCTGATAGGGATTTCAGATATAGAAGCCGATAGGCATTTCAAATATAGGTGCCGATAGGCATTCCAGATATGGTTGCCGATAGGCATTTCAAATATAGGTGCTGATAGGCATTTCAGATGTAGTTTCTGATAGGCATTTCAAAAATTGGTGCCGATAGGCATTTCAGATATAGGTGCCGATAGGCATTTCAGATATAGTTGCCGATTGGCATTTTAAAAATAGGTGCCGATAGGCATTTCAGATATAGTTGCCGATTGGCATTTTAAAAATAGGTGCCGATAGGCATTTCAGATATAGAAGCCGATAGGCATATCAAATATAGGTGCCGATAGGCATTCCAGATATGGTTGCCGATAGGCATTTCAATTATAGGTGCTGATAGGCATTTTAGATGTAGTTTCCGATAGGCATTTCAAAAACAGGTGCCGATAGGCATTTCAGATATAGGTGCCGATAGGCATTTCGGATATAGGTGCCGATAGGCATTTCAGATATAGTTGCCGATTAGCATTTTAAAAATAGGTGCCGATAGGCATTTTAGATGTAGTTTCCGATAGGCATTTCAAAAATAGGTGCCGATAGGCATTTCAGATATAGGTGCCGATAGGCATATCAGATATAGTTGCCGATAGGCATTTAAAATATAGGTGCCGATAGGCATTTCAAATATAGGTGTCGATAGGCATTTCAGATATAAATGCCGAATGGCATTTCAGATATAGGTGCCGATAGGCATTTCTGATGTGGTTGCCGATAGGCATTTCAAATATAGGTGCTGATAGGCATTTCAGATGTAGTTTCCGATAGGCATTTCAAAAATAGGTGCCGATAGGCATTTCAGATATAGGTGCCGATAGGCATTTCAGATATAGTTACCGATTGGCATTTTAAAAATAGGTGCCGATAGGCATTTCAGATATAGAAGCCAATAGGCATTTCAAATATAGGTGCCGATAGGCATTCCAGATATGGTTGCCGATAGGCATTTCAAATATAGGTGCTGATAGGCGTTTCAGATGTAGTTTCCGATAGGCATTTCAAAAATTGGTGCCGATAGGCATTTCAGATATAGGTGCCGATAGGCATTTCAGATATAGTTGCCGATTGGCATTTTAAACACAGGTGCCGATAGGCATTTCAGATTTAGAAGCCGATAGGTATTTCAAATATAGGTGTCGATAGGCATTTCAGATATGGTTGTCGATAGGCATTTCAAATATAGGAGCAGATAGGCATTTCAGATGTAGTTTCCGAAAGGCATTTTAAAAATAGGTGCCGATAGGCATTTCAGATATAGAAGCCGATAGGTATTTCAAATATAGGTGTCGATAGGCATTTCAGATATGGTTGCCGATAGGCATTTCAAATATTGGTGCTGATAGGCATTTCAGATGTAGTTTCCGATAGGCATTTCAAAAGTAGGTGCCGCTAGGCTTTTCAGATATATTTGCCGATTGGCATTTTAAAAATAGGTGCCGATAGGGATTTCAGATATAGAAGCCGTTAGGCATTTCAAATATAGGTGCCGATAGGCATTTCAAATATAGGTGTCGATAGGCATTTCAGATATAAATGCCGAAAGGCATTTTAGATATAGGTGCCGATAGGCATTTCTGATGTGGTTGCCGATAGGCATTTCAAATATAGGTGCTGATAGGCATTTGTGATGTAGTTTCCGATAGGCATTTCAAAAATAGGTTCCGATAGGCATTTTAGATATAGGTGCCGATAGGCATTTCAGATATAGTTGCCGATTGGCATTTTAAAAATAGGGGCCGATAGGCATTTCAGATATAGAAGCCGATAGGCATTTCAAATATAGGTGCCGATAGGCATTCCAGATATGTTTGCCGATAGGCATTTCAAATATAGGTGCTGATAGGCATTTCAGATGTAGTTTCCGATAGGCATTTCAAAAATAGGTGCCGATAGGCATTTTAGATATAGGTGCCGATAGGCATTTCAGATATAGATGCCAATTGGCATTTTAAAAATAGGTGCCGATAGGTATTTCAGATATAAGAGCCGATAGGCATTTCAAATATAGGTGCCGATAGGCATTCCAGATATGGTTGCCGATAGGCATTTTAAATATAGGTGCTGATAGGCATTTCAGATGTAGTTTCCGATAGGCATTTCAAAAATTGGTGCCGATAGGCATTTCAGATATAGGTGCTGATAGGCATTTCAGATATAGTTGCCGATAGGCATTTTAAAAATAGGTGTCGATAGGCAATTCAGATATAGAAGCCGATAGGCATTTCAAGTATAGGTGCCGATAGGCATTCCAGATATGGTTGCCAATAGGCATTTCAAATATAGATGCTGATAGGCATTCCAGATATAGTTTCCGATAGGCATTTCAAAAAATGGTGCCGATGGGCATTTCAGATATAGGTGCCGATAAGCATTTCAGATATAGTTGCCGATTGGCATTTTAAAAATAGGTGCCGATAGGCATTTCAGATATAGAAGCTGGTAGGTATTTCAAATATAGGTGTCGATAGGCATTTCAGATATGATTGCCGATAGGCATTTCAAATATAGGTGCTGATAGGCATTTCAGATATAGTTGCCGATTAGCATTTTAAAAATAGGTGCCGATAGGCATTTTAGATGTAGTTTCCGATAGGCATTTCAAAAATAGGTACCGATAGGCATTTCAGATATAGGTGCCGATAGGCATTTCAGATATCGTTGCCAATTGGCATTTAAAAAATAGGTGTCGAGAGGCATTTCAAATATTGAAGCCGATAGGCATTTCAAATATAGGTGCCGAAAGGCATTTCAGATATGGTTGCCGATAGGCATTTCAGATATAGGTGCCGATAGGGATTTCAGATATAGTTGCCGATTGGCATTTTAAAAATAGGTGCCGATAGGCATTTCAGATATAGAAGCCGATAGGTATTTCAAATATAGGTGTCGATAGGCATTTCAGATATGTTTGCCGATAGGCATTTCAAATATAGGTGCCGACAGGCATTTCAGTTATAGGTGCCGATAGGCATTTCAGATATAGTTGCCGATTGGCATTTTAAAAATAGGTGCCGATAGGCATTTTAGATGTAGTTTAAGATATGCATTTAAAAATAGGTGCCGATAGGCATTTCAGATATAGGTGCCGATAGGCATATCAGATATAGTTGCCGATAGGCATTTAAAATATAGGTGCCGATAGGCATTTCAAATATAGGTGTCGATAGGCATTTCAAATATAAATGCCGAAAGGCATTTCAGATATAGTTGCCGATAGGCATTTCTGATGTGGTTGCCGATAGGCATTTTAAATATAGGTGCTGATAGGCATTTCAGATGTAGTTTTCGATAGGCATTTAATAAATAGGTGCCGATAGGCATTTCAGATATAGGTGCCGATAGGCATTTCAGATATAGTTGCCGATTGGCATTTTAAAAATAGGTGCCGATAGGCATTTCAGATATGGTTGCCGATAGGCATTTCAAATATAGGTGTCGATAGGCATTCCAGATATGGTTGCCGATAGGCATTTCAAATATAGGTGCTGATAGGCATTTCAGATGTAGTTTCCGATAGGCATTTCAAAAATTGGTGCCGATAGGCATTTCAGATATAGGTGCTGATAGGCATTTCAGATATAGTTGCCGATAGGCATTTTAAAAATAGGTGTCGATAGGCAATTCAGACATAGAAGCCGATAGGCATTTCAAATATAGGTGCCGATAGGCATTCCAGATATGGTTGCCGATAGGCATTTCAAATATAGATGCTGATAGGCATTCCAGATATAGTTTCCGATAGGCATTTTAAAAAATGGTGCCGATAGGCATTTCAGATATAGAAGCTGGTAGGTATTTTAAATATAGGTGTCGATAGGCATTTCAGATATGATTGCCGATAGGTGCTGATAGGCATTTCAGATATAGTTGCCGATTGGCATTTAAAAAATAGGTGCCGATAGGCATTTAAGATGTAGTTTCCGATAGGCATTTCAAAAATAGGTACCGATAGGCATTTCAGATATAGGTGCCGAAAGGTATTTTAAAAATAGGTGCCGACAGGCATTTTAGATGTAGTTTCCGATAGGCATTTCAAAAATAGGTGCAAATAGGCATTATAGATATAGGTGCCGATAGGCATTTCAGATATAGTTGCCGATTGGCATTTTAAAAAAAGGTGCCGATAAGCATTTTAGATGTAGTTTCCGATAGGCATTTCAAAAATAGGTACCGATAGGCATTTCAGATATAGATGCCGATATGCATTTCAGATATAGTTACCGATTGGCATTTTAAAAATAGGTGTCGATAGCTATTTCAGATATAGAATCCGATAGGCATTTCAAATATAGGTGCTGATAGGCATTTCAGATGTAGTTTCCGATAGGCATTTCAAAAATTGGTGCCGATAGGCATTTCAGATATAGGTGCCGATAGGCATTTCAGATATTGTTGCCTATTGGCATTTTTAAAATAGGTGCCGATAGGCATTTCAGATATAGAAGCCGATAGGTATTTCAAATATAGGTGTCGATAGGCATTTCAGATATGGTTGCCGATAGGCATTTCAAATATAGGTGCCAAGAGGCATTTCAGATGTAGTTTCCGATAGGCATTTCAAAAATTGGTGCCCATAGGCATTTCAGATATAGGTGCCGATAGGCATTTCAGATATAGTTGCCGATTGGCATTTTAAAAATAGGTGCCGATAGGCTTTTCAAATATAGAAGCTGATAGGCATTTCAAATATATGTGCCGATAGGCATTCCAGATATGGTTGCCGATAGGCATTTCAAATATAGGTGCTGATAGGCATTTTAGATGTAGTTTCCGATAGGCATTTCAAAAATAGGTGCCGATAGGCATTTCAGATATAGATGCCGATAGGCATTTCAGATATAGTTGCCGATTGGCATTTTAAAAATAGGTGCCGATAGGCATTTTAGATGTAGTTTCCGATAGGCATTTCAAAAATAGGTGCCGATAGGCATTTCAGATATAGCTGCCGATAGGCATATCAGATATAGTTGCCGATAGGCATTTAAAATATAGGTGCCGATAGGCATTTCAAATATAGCTGTCGATAGGCATTTCAGATATAAATGCCGAAAGGCATTTCAGATATAGGTGCCGATAGGCATTTGTGATGTGGTTGCCGATAGGCATTTCAAATATAGGTGCTGATAAGCATTTCAGATGTAGTTTCCGATAGGCATTTCAAAAATAGGTGCCGATAGGCATATCAGATATAGGTGCCGATAGGCTTTTTAGATATAGATGCCGAGTGGCATTTTAAAAATAGGTGCCGATAGGCATTTCAGATATAGAAGCCGATAGGCATTTCAAATATAGGTGCCGATAGGCATTCCAGATATGGCTGCCGATAGGCATTTCAAATATATGATAGGCATTTATATGATAGGCATTTCAGATGTAGTTTTCGATAGGCATTTCAAAAATTGGTGCCGATAGGCCTTTCAGATATAGGTGCCGATGGGCATTTCAGATATAGTTGCCGATTGGCATTTTAAAAATATGTGCAGATAGGCATTTCAGATACAGAAGCCGATAGGTATTTCAAATATAGGTGTCGATAGGCATTTCAGATATGGTTGCCGATAGGCATCTCAAATATTGGTGCTAATAGGCATTTCAGCTTTAGTTTCCGATAGGCATTTTAAATATAGGTGCCGATAGGCATTTCAGATATAGGTGCCGATAGGCATTTCAGATATAGAAGCCGATAGGAATTTCAAATATAGGTGTCGATAGGCATTCCAGATATGGTTGCCGATAGGCATTTCAAATATAGGTGCTGATAGGCATTTCAGATGTAGTTTTCGATAGGCATTTCAAAAATAGGTGCCGATAGGCATTTCAGATATATGTGCCGAAAGGCATTTCAGATATAGTTACCGATTGGCATTTTAAAAATAGGTGCCGATAGGCATTTTAGATATAGAAGCCGATAGGCATTTCAAATATAGGTTCCGATAGGCATTCCAGATATGGTTGCCGATAGGCATTTCAAATATAAGTGCTGATAGGCATTTCAGATGTAGTTTCCTGATAGGCATTTCAAAAATAGGTGCCGATAGGCATTTCAGATATAGGTGCCTATAGGCATTTCAGATATAGTTGCCGATTGGCATTTTATAGTAGGTGCCGATAGGCATTTCAGATATAGAAGCCGATAGGCATTTCAAATATAGGTGCCGATAAGCATTCCAGATATGGTTGCCGGTAGGCATTTCAAATATAGGTGCTGATAGGTATTTCAGATGTAGTTTCCGATAGGCATTTCAAAAATTGGTGCCGATAGGCATTTCAGATATAGGTGCCGATAGGCATTTCAGATATAGTTGCCGATTGGCATTTTAAAAATAGGTGCCTATAGGCATTTCAGATATAGAACCGATAGGTATTTCAAATATAGGTGTCGATAGGCATTTCAGATATGGTTGCCGATAGGCATTTCAAATATAGGTGCTGATAGGCATTTCAGATGTAGTTTCCGATAGGCATTTCAAAAATAGGTGCCGATAGGCATTTCAGATATAGGTGCCGATAGGCATTTCAGATATAGTTGCCGATTGGCATTTTAAAAATAGGTGCCGATAGGCATTTTAGATGTAGTTTCGGATAGGCATTTCAAAAATATGTGCCGATAGGCATTTCAGATATAGTTGCCGATTGGCATTTTAAAAATAGGTGCCGATAGGCATTTTAGATGTAGTTTCGGATAGGCATTTCAAAAATATGTGCCGATAGGCATTTCAGATATAGGTGCCGATAGGCATATCAGATATAGTTGCCGATAGGCATTTAAAATATATGTGCCGATAGGCATTTCAATTATAGGTGTCGATAGGCATTTCAGATATAAATGCCGAAAGGCATTTCAGATATGTGTGCCGATAGGCATTTCTGATGTGGTTGCCGATAGGCATTTCAAATATAGGTGCTGATAGGCATTTCAGATGTAGTTTCCGATAGGCATTTCAAAAATAGGTGCCGATAGGCATTTCATATATAGGTGCCGATAGGCATTTCAGATATAGTTGCCGATTGGCATTTTAAAAATAGGTGCCGATAGGCATCTCAGATATAGAAGCCGATAGGCATTTCAAATATAGGTGCCGATAGACATTCCAAATATGGTTGCCGATAGGCATTTCAAATATAGGTGCTGATAGGCATTTCAGATGTAGTTTCCGATAGGCATTTCAAAAATTGGTGCCGATAGGCAATTCAGATATAGGTGCCGATTAGCATTTAAGATATAGTTGCCGATTGGCATTTTAAAAATAGGCGCCGATAGGCATTTTAAAAATAGGTGCCGATAGGCATTTCAGATATAGAAGCCGATAGGTATTTCAAATATAGGTGTCGATAGGCATTTCAGATATGGTTGCCGATAGGCATTTCAAATATTGGTGCTGATAGGCATTTCAGATGTAGTTTCCGATAGGCATTTCAAAAATAGGTGCCGATAGGCATTTCAGATATAGGTGCCGATAGGCATTTCAGATATAGTTGCCGATTGGCATTTTTAAAATAGGTGCTGATAGGGATTTCAGATATAGAAGCCGATAGGCATTTCAAATATAGGTGCCGATAGGCATTCCAGATATGGTTGCCGATAGGCATTTCAAATATAGGTGCTGATAGGCATTTCAGATGTAGTTTCTGATAGGCATTTCAAAAATTGGTGCCGATAGGCATTTCAGATATAGGTGCCGATAGGCATTTCAGATATAGTTGCCGATTGGCATTTTAAAAATAGGTGCCGATAGGCATTTCAGATATAGTTGCCGATTGGCATTTTAAAAATAGGTGCCGATAGGCATTTCAGATATAGAAGCCGATAGGCATATCAAATATAGGTGCCGATAGGCATTCCAGATATGGTTGCCGATAGGCATTTCAAATATAGGTGCTGATAGGCATTTTAGATGTTGTTTCCGATAGGCATTTCAAAAACAGGTGCCGATAGGCATTTCAGATATAGGTGCCGATAAGCATTTCAGATATAGGTGCCGATAGGCATTTCAGATATAGTTGCCGATTGGCATTTTAAAAATAGGTGCCGATAGGCATTTTAGATGTAGTTTCCGATAGGCATTTCAAAAATAGGTGCCGATAGGCATTTCAGATATAGGTGCCGATAGGCATATCAGATATAGTTGCCGATAGGCATTTAAAATATAGGTGCCGATAGGCATTTCAAATATAGGTGTCGATAGGCATTTCAGATATAAATGCCGAATGGCATTTCAGATATAGGTGCCGATAGGCATTTCTGATGTGGTTGCCGATAGGCATTTCAAATATAGGTGCTGATAGGCATTTCAGATGTAGTTTCCGATAGGCATTTCAAAAATAGGTGCCGATAGGCATTTCAGATATAGGTGCCGATAGGCATTTCAGATATAGTTACCGATTGGCATTTTAAAAATAGGTGCCGATAGGCATTTCAGATATAGAAGCCAATAGGCATTTCAAATATAGGTGCCGATAGGCATTCCAGATATGGTTGCCGATAGGCATTTCAAATATAGGTGCTGATAGGCGTTTCAGATGTAGTTTCCGATAGGCATTTCAAAAATTGGTGCCGATAGGCATTTCAGATATAGGTGCCGATAGGCATTTCAGATATAGAAGCCGATAGGTATTTCAAATATAGGTGTCGATAGGCATTTCAGATATGGTTGCCGATAGGCATTTCAAATATTGGTGCTGATAGGCATTTCGGATGTAGTTTCCGATAGGCATTTCAAAAGTAGGTGCCGCTAGGCATTTCAGATATATTTGCCGATTGGCATTTTAAAAATAGGTGCCGATAGGGATTTCAGATATAGAAGCCGTTAGGCATTTCAAATATAGGTGCCGATAGGCATTTCAAATATAGGTGTCGATAGGCATTTCAGATATAAATGCCGAAAGGCATTTCAGATATAGGTGCCTATAGGCATTTCTGATGTGGTTGCCGATAGGCATTTCAAATATAGGTGCTGATAGGCATTTGTGATGTAGTTTCCGATAGGCATTTCAAAAATAGGTTCCGATAGGCATTTTAGATATAGGTGCCGATAGGCATTTCAGATATAGTTGCCGATTGGCATTTTAAAAATAGGGGCCGATAGGCATTTCAGATATAGAAGCCGATAGGCATTTCAAATATAGGTGCCGATAGGCATTCCAGATATGGTTGCCGATAGGCATTTCAAATATAGGTGCTGATAGGCATTTCAGATGTAGTTTCCGATAGGCATTTCAAAAATAGGTGCCGATAGGCATTTTAGATATAGGTGCCGATAGGCATTTCAGATATAGATGCCAATTGGCATTTTAAAAATAGGTGCCGATAGGTATTTCAGATATAAGAGCCGATAGGCATTTCAAATATAGGTGCCGATAGGCATTCCAGATATGGTTGCCGATAGGCATTTCAAATATAGGTGCTGATAGGCATTTTAAATGTAGTTTCCGATAGGCATTTCAAAAATTGATGCCGATAGGCATTTCAGATATAGGTGCCGATAGGCATTTTAGATATAGTTGCCGATTGGCATTTTAAAAACAGGTGCCGATACGCATTTCAGATATAGTTGCCAATTGGCATTTTAAAAATAGGTGTCGATAGGCATTTCAGATATAGAAGCCAATAGGCATTTCAAATATACGTGCCGATAGGCATTCCAGATATGGTTGCCGATAGGCATTTCAAATATAGGTGCTGATAGGCATTTCAGATGTAGTTTCCGATAGGCATTTCTAAAATTGGTGCCAATAGGCATTTCAGATATAGGTGCCGATAGGCATTTTAGATATAGTTGCCGATTGGCATTTTAAAAATAGGTGCCGATAGGCATTTCAGATATAGAAGCCGATAGGTATTTCAAATATAGGTGTCGATAGGCATTTCAGATATGGTTGCCAATATGCACTTCAAATAAAGGTGCTGATAGGCATTTCAGATGTAGTTTTCGATAGGTATTTCAAAAATAGGTCCCGATAGGCATTTCAGATATAGGTGCCGATAAGCATTTCAGATATAGTTGCCGATTGGCATTTTAAAAATAGGTGCCGATAGGCATTTTAGATGTAGTTTCCGATAGGCATTTCAAAAATAGGTGCCGATAGGCATTTCAGATATAGGTGCCGATAGGCATATCAGATATAGTTGCCGATAGGCATTTAAAATAAAGGTGCCGATAGGCATTTCAAATATAGGTGCTGATAGGCATTTCAGATGTAGTTTCCGATAGGCATTTCAAAAATTGGTGCCAATAGGCATTTCAGATATAGGTGCCGATAGGCATTTTAGATATAGTTGCCGATTGGCATTTTAAAAATAGGTGCCGATAGGCATTTCAGATATAGAAGCCGATAGGTATTTCAAATATAGGTGTCGATAGGCATTTCAGATATGGTTGCCGATAGGCACTTCAAATATAGGTGCTGATAGGCATTTCAGATGTACTTTCCGATAGGCATTTCAAAAATAGGTCCCGATAGGCATTTCAGATATAGGTGCCGATAGGCATTTCAGATATAGTTGCCGATTGGCATTTTAAAAATAGGTGCCGATAGGCATTTTTGATGTAGTTTCCGATAGGCATTTCAAAAATAGGTGCCGATAGGCATTTCAGATATAGGTGCCGATAGGCATATCAGATATAGTTGCCGATAGGCATTTAAAATATAGGTGCCGATAGGCATTTCAAATATAGGTGCTGATAGGCATTTCAGATGTAGTTTCCGATAGGCATTTCAAAAATTGGTGCCAATAGGCATTTCAGATATAGGTGCCGATAAGCATTTCAGATATTGTTGCCGATTGGCATTTTAAAAATAGGTGCCAATAGGCATTTCAGATATAGATGCTGGTAGGTATTTCAAATATAGGTGTCGATAGGCATTTCAGATATGATTGCCGATAGGCATTTCAAATATAGGTGCTGATAGGCATTTCAGATATAGTTGCCGATTGGCATTTTAAAAATAGGTGCCGATAGGCATTTTAGATGTAGTTTCCGATAGGCATTTCAAAAATAGGTACCGATAGGCATTTTAGATATAGGTGCCGATAGGTATTTTAAAAATAGGTGCCGATAGGCATTTTAGATGTAGTTTCCGATAGGCATTTCAAAAATAGGTGCCGATAGGCATTTCAAAAATAGGTGCCGATAGGCATTATAGATATAGGTGCCGATAGGCATTTCAGATATAGTTGCCGATTGGCATTTTAAAAAAAGGTGCCGATAGGCATTTTAGATGTAGTTCCTGATAGGCATTTCAAAAATAGGTACCGATAGGCATTTCAGATATAGGTGCCGATAGGCATATCAGATATAGTTGCCGATAGGCATTTAAAATATAGGTGCCGATAGGCATTTCAGATATAAATGCCGAAAGGCATTTTAGATATAGGTGCCGATAGGCATTTCTGATGTGGTTGCCGATAGGCATTTCAAATATAGGTGCTGATAGGCTTTTCAGATGTAGTTTCCGATAGGCATTTCAAAAATAGGTACCGATAGGCATTTCAGATATAGGTGCCGATAGGCATTTCAGATATAGTTGCCAATTGGCATTTTAAAAATAGGTGTCGAGAGGCATTTCAAATATAGAAGCCGATAGGCATTTCAAATATAGGTGCCGAAAGGCATTTCAGATATGGTTGCCGATAGGCAGTTCAGATATAGGTGCCGATAGGGATTTCAGATATAGTTGCCGATTGGCATTTTAAAAATAGGTGCCGATAGGCATTTCAGATATAGAAGCCGATAGGTATTTCAAATATAGTTGTCGATAGGCATTTCAGATATGGTTGCCGATAGGCATTTCAAATATAGGTGCCGATAGGCATTTCAGTTATAGGTGCCGATAGGCATTTCAGATATAGTTGCCGATTGGCATTTTAAAAATAGGTGCCGATAGGCATTTTAGATGTAGTTTAAGATAGGCATTTAAAAATAGGTGCCGATAGGCATTTCAGATATAGGTGCCGATAGGCATATCAGATATAGTTGCCGATAGGCATTTAAAATATAGGTGCCGATAGGCATTTCAAATATAGGTGTCGATAGGCATTTCAAATATAAATGCCGAAAGGCATTTCAGATATAGTTGCCGATAGGCATTTCTGATGTGGTTGCCGATAGGCATTTTAAATATAGGTGCTGATAGGCATTTCAGATGTATTTTTCGATAGGTGCCGATAGGCATTTCAGATATAGGTGAAGATAGGCATTTCAGATATAGTTGCCGATTGGCATTTTAAAAATAGGTGCCGATAGGCATTTCAGATATGATTGCCGATAGGCATTTCAAATATAGGTGTCGATAGGCATTCCAGATATAGTTGCCGATAGGCATTTCAAATATAGGTGCTGATAGGCATTTCAGATGTAGTTTCCGATAGGCATTTCAAAAATTGGTGCCGATAGGCATTTCAGATATAGGTGCTGATAGGCATTTCAGATATAGTTGCCGATAGGCATTTTAAAAATAGGTGTCGATAGGCAATTCAGACATAGAAGCCGATAGGCATTTCATATATAGGTGCCGATAGGCATTCCAGATATGGTTGCCGATAGGCATTTCAAATATAGATGCTGATAGGCATTCCAGATATAGTTTCCGATAGGCATTTCAAAAAATGGTGCCGATAGACATTTCAGATATAGAAGCTGGTAGGTATTTTAAATATAGGTGTCGATAGGCATTTCAGATATGATTGCCGATAGGTGCTGATAGGCATTTCAGATATAGTTGCCGATTGGCATTTTAAAAATAGATGCCGATAGGCATTTAAGATGTAGTTTCCGATAGGCATTTCAAAAATAGGTACCGATAGGCATTTCAGATATAGGTGCCGAAAGGTATTTTAAAAAAAGGTGCCGACAGGCATTTTAGATGTAGTTTCCGATAGGCATTTCAAAAATAGGTGCAAATAGGCATTATAGATATAGGTGCCGATAGGCATTTCAGATATAGTTGCCGATTTGCATTTTAAAAAAAGGTGCCGATAGGCATTTTAGATGTAGTTTCCGATAGGCATTTCAAAAATAGGTACCGATAGGCATTTCAGATATAGATGCCGATATGCATTTCAGATATAGTTACCGATTGGCATTTTAAAAATAGGTGTCGATAGCCATTTCAGATATAGAATCCGATAGGCATTTCAAATATAGGTACTGATAGGCATTTCAGATGTAGTTTCCGATAGGCATTTCAAAAATTGGTGCCGATAGGCATTTTAGATATAGGTGCCGATAGGCATTTCAGATATTGTTGCCTATTGGCATTTTTAAAATAGGTGCCGATAGGCATTTCAGATATAGAAGCCGATAGGTATTTCAAATATAGGTGTCGATAGGCATTTCAGATATGGTTGCCGATAGGCATTTCAAATATAGGTGCTAAGAGGCATTTCAGATGTAGTTTCCGATAGGCATTTCAAAAATTGGTGCCCATAGGCATTTCAGATATTGGTGCCGATAGGCATTTCAGATATAGTTGCCGATTGGCATTTTAAAAATAGGTGCCGATAGGCTTTTCAAATATAGAAGCTGATAGGCATTTCAAATATATGTGCCGATAGGCATTCCAGATATGGTTGCCGATAGGCATTTCAAATATAGGTGCTGATAGGCATTTTAGATGTAGTTTCCGATAGGCATTTCAAAAATTGGTGCCGATAGGCATTTCAGATAATGGTGCCGATAGGCATTTCAGATATAGTTGCCGATTGGCATTTTAAAAATAGGTGCCGATAGGCATTTTAGATGTAGTTTCCGATAGGCATTTCAAAAATAGGTGCCGATAGGCATTTCAGATATAGGTGCCGATAGGCATATCAGATATAGTTGCCGATAGGCATTTAAAATATAGGTGCCGATAGGCATTACAAATATAGCTGTCGATAGGCATTTCAGATATAAATGCAGAAAGGCATTTCAGATATAGGTGCCGATAGGCATTTGTGATGTGGTTGCCGATAGGCATTTCAAATATAGGTGCTGATAAGCATTTCAGATGTAGTTTCCGATAGGCATTTCAAAAATAGGTGCCGATAGGCATATCAGATATAGGTGCCGATAGGCATTTTAGATATAGATGCCGATTGGCATTTTAAAAATAGGTGCCGATAGGCATTTCAGATATAGAAGCCGATAGGCATTTCAAATATAGGTGCCGATAGGCATTCCAGATATGGTTGCCGATAGGCATTTCAAATATATGATAGGCATTTATATGATAGGCATTTCAGATGTAGTTTCCGATAGGCATCTAAAAAATTGGTGCCGATTGGCATTTCAGATATAGGTGCCGATGGGCATTTCAGATATAGTTGCCGATTGGCATTTTAAAAATATGTGCCGATAGGCATTTCAGATATAGAAGCCGATAGGTATTTCAAATATAGGTGTCGATAGGCATTTTAGATATGTTTGCCGATAGGCATCTCAAATATTGGTGCTAATAGGCATTTCAGCTTTAGTTTCCGATAGGCATTTTAAATATAGGTGCCGAGAGGCATTTCAGATATAGGTGCCGATAGGCATTTCAGATATAGTTGCCGATTAACATTTTAAAAATAGGTGCCGATAGGCATTTCAGATATAGGTGCCGATAGGCATTTCAGATATAGTTGCCGATTGGCATTTTAAAAACAGGTGCCGATAGGCATTTCAGATATAGTTGCCAATTGGCATTTTAAAAATAGGTGTCGATAGGCATTTCAGATATAGAAGCCGATAGGCATTTCAAATATAGGTGTCGATAGGCATTTCAGATATGGTTGCCGATAGGCATTTCAAATATAGGTGCTGATTAACATTTTAAAAATAGGTGCCGATAGGCATTTCAGATATAGAAGCCGATAGGCATTTCAAATATAGGTGCCGATAGGCATTCCAGATATGGTTGCCGACAGGCATTTCAAATATAAGTGCTGATAGGCAATTCAGATGTACTTTCCGATAGGCATTTCAAAAATAGGTACCGATAGGCACTTCAGATATAGGTGCCGATAGGCATTTCAGATATAGTTGCCAATTGGCATTTTAAAAATAGGTGTCGATAGGCATTTCAAATATAGAAGCCGATAGGCATTTCAAATATAGGTGCCGAAAGGCATTTCAGATATGGTTGCCGATAGGCATTTCAAATATAGGTGCTGATAGGCATTTCAGATGTAGTTTCCGATAGGCATTTCAAAAATTGGTGCCGATAGGCATTTCAGATATAGGTGCCGATAGGGATTTCAGATATAGTTGCCGATTGGCATTTTAAAAATAGGTGCCGTTAGGCATTTCAGATATAGAAGCCGATAGGTAATTCAAATATAGGTGTCGATAGGCATTTCAGATGTAGTTTCCGATAGGCATTTCAAAAATAGGTGCCGATAGGCATTTCAGATATAGGTGCCGATAGGCATTTCAGATATAGTTGCCGATTAACATTTTAAAAATAGGTGCCGATAGGCATTTCAGATATAGAAGCCGATAGGCATTTCAAATATAGGTGCCGGTAGGCATTCCAGATATGGTTGCCGACAGGCATTTCAAATATAGATGCTGATAGGCATTCCAGATATAGTTTCCGATAGGCATTTCAAAAAATGGTGCCGATAGGCATTTCAGATATAGAAGCTGGTAGGTATTTTAAATATAGGTGTCGATAGGCATTTCAGATATGATTGCCGATAGGCATTTCAAATATAGGTGTCGATAGGCATTCCAGATATGGTTGCCGATAGGCATTTCAAATATAGATGCTGATAGGCATTCCAGATATAGTTTCCGATAGGCATTTCAAAAAATGGTGCCGATAGGCATTTCAGATATAGAAGCTGGTAGGTATTTTAAATATAGGTGTCGATAGGCATTTCAGATATGATTGCCGATAGGTGCTGATAGGCATTTCAGATATAGTTGCCGATTGGCATTTTAAAAATAGGTGCCGATAGGCATTTTAAATATAGGTGCTGATAGGCATTTCAGATGTAGTTTTCGATAGGCATTTCATAAATAGGTGCCGATAGGCATTTCAGATATAGGTGCCGATAGGCATTTCAGATATAGTTGCCGATTGGCATTTTAAAAATAGGTGCCGATAGGCATTTCAGATATGATTGCCGATAGGCATTTCAAATATAGGTGTCGATAGGCATTCCAGATATGGTTGCCGATAGGCATTTCATATATAGATGCTGATAGGCATTCCAGATATAGTTTCCGATAGGCATTTCAAAAAATGGTGCCGATAGGCATTTCAGATATAGAAGCTGGTAGGTATTTTAAATATAGGTGTCGATAGGCATTTCAGATATGATTGCCGATAGGTGCTGATAGGCATTTCAGATATAGTTGCCGATTGGCATTTTAAAAATAGGTGCCGATAGGCATTTAAGATGTAGTTTCCGATAGGCATTTCAAAAATAGGTACCGATAGGCATTTCAGATATAGGTGCCGAAAGGTATTTTAAAAATAGGTGCCGACAGGCATTTTAGATGTAGTTTCCGATAGGCATTTCAAAAATAGGTGCAAATAGGCATTATAGATATAGGTGCCGATAGGCATTTCAGATATAGTTGCCGATTTGCATTTTAAAAAAAGGTGCCGATAGGCATTTTAGATGTAGTTTCCGATAGGCATTTCAAAAATAGGTACCGATAGGCATTTCAGATATAGATGCCGATATGCATTTCAGATATAGTTACCGATTGGCATTTTAAAAATAGGTGTCGATAGCCATTTCAGATATAGAATACGATAGGCATTTCAAATATAGGTGCTGATAGGCATTTCAGATGTAGTTTCCGATAGGCATTTCAAAAATTGGTGCCGATAGGCATTTCAGATATAGGTGCTGATAGGCATTTCAGATATAGTTGCCGATAGGCATTTTAAAAATAGGTGTCGATAGGCAATTCAGACATAGAAGCCGATAGGCATTTCAAATATAGGTGCCGATAGGCATTCCAGATATGGTTGCCGATAGGCATTTCAAATATAGATGCTGATAGGCATTCCAGATATAGTTTCCGATAGGCATTTCAAAAAATGGTGCCGATAGGCATTTCAGACATAGAAGCTGGTAGGTATTTTAAATATAGGTGTCGATAGGCATTTCAGATATGATTGCCGATAGGTGCTGATAGGCATTTCAGATATAGTTGCCGATTGGCATTTTAAAAATAGGTGCCGATAGGCATTTAAGATGTAGTTTCCGATAGGCATTTCAAAAATAGGTACCGATAGGCATTTCAGATATAGGTGCCGAAAGGTATTTTAAAAATAGGTGCCGACAGGCATTTTAGATGTAGTTTCCGATAGGCATTTCAAAAATAGGTGCAAATAGGCATTATAGATATAGGTGCCGATAGGCATTTCAGATATAGTTGCCGATTTGCATTTTAAAAAAAGGTGCCGATAGGCATTTTAGATGTAGTTTCCGATAGGCATTTCAAAAATAGGTACCGATAGGCATTTCAGATATAGATGCCGATATGCATTTCAGATATAGTTACCGATTGGCATTTTAAAAATAGGTGTCGATAGCCATTTCAGATATAGAATCCGATAGGCATTTCAAATATAGGTGCTGATAGGCATTTCAGATGTAGTTTCCGATAGGCATTTCAAAAATTGGTGCCGATAGGCATTTCAGATATAGGTGCCGATAGGCATTTCTGATATTGTTGCCTATTGGCATTTTTAAAATAGGTGCCGATAGGCATTTTAGATGTAGTTTCCGATAGGCATTTAAAAAATAGGTGCCGATAGGCATTTCAGATATAGGTGCCGATAGGCATATCAGATATAGTTGCCGATAGGCATTTAAAATATAGGTGCCGATAGGCATTACAAATATAGCTGTCGATAGGCATTTCAGATATAAATGCCGAAAGGCATTTCAGATATAGGTGCCGATAGGCATTTGTGATGTGGTTGCCGATAGGCATTTCAAATATAGGTGCTGATAAGCATTTCAGATGTAGTTTCCGATAGGCATTTCAAAAATAGGTGCCGATAGGCATATCAGATATAGGTGCCGATAGGCATTTTAGATATAGATGCCGATTGGCATTTTAAAAATAGGTGCCGATAGGCATTTCAGATATAGAAGCCGATAGGCATTTCAAATATAGGTGCCGATAGGCATTCCAGATATGGTTGCCGATAGGCATTTCAAATATATGATAGGCATTTATATGATAGGCATTTCAGATGTAGTTTCCGATAGGCATTTCAAAAATTGGTGCCGATAGGCATTTCAGATATAGGTGCCGATGGGCATTTCAGATATAGTTGCCGATTGGCATTTTAAAAATATGCGCCGATAGGCA
This sequence comes from Venustoraphidia nigricollis, assembly GCA_034508555.1. Lineage (NCBI taxonomy): Eukaryota > Metazoa > Arthropoda > Insecta > Raphidioptera > Raphidiidae > Venustoraphidia > Venustoraphidia nigricollis. Next base: position 4,933 of record JAVRKA010001096.1, on the reverse strand, counting down.
TTTCAGATATAGAAGCCGATAGGTATTTCAAACATAGGTGTCGATAGGCATTTTAGATATGGTTGCCGATAGGCATCTCAAATATTGGTGCTAATAGGCATTTCAGCTTTAGTTTCCGATAGGCATTTTAAATATAGGTGCCGATAGGCATTTCAGATATAGGTGCCGATAGGCATTTCAGATATAGTTGCCGATTAACATTTTAAAAATAGGTGCCGATAGGCATTTCAGATATAGGTGCCGATAGGCATTTCAGATATAGTTGCCGATTGGCATTTTAAAAACAGGTGCCGATAGGCATTTTAGATATAGTTGCCAATTGGCATTTTAAAAATAGGTGTCGATAGGCATTTCAGATATAGAAGCCGATAGGCATTTCAAATATAGGTGTCGATAGGCATTTCAGATATGGTTGCCGATAGGCATTTCAAATATCGGTGCTGATAGGCATTTAAGATGTAGTTTCCGATAGGCATTAAAAAATAGGTGCCGATAGGCATTTCAGATATAGGTGCCGATAGGCATTTCAGATATAGTTGCCGATTAACATTTTAAAAATAGGTGCCGATAGGCATTTCAGATATAGAAGCCGATAGGCATTTCAAATATAGGTGCCGATAGGCATTCCAGATATGATTGCCGACAGGCATTTCAAATATAAGTGCTGATAGGCATTTCAGATGTAGTTTCCGATAGGCATTTCAAAAATAGGTACCGATAGGCACTTCAGATATAGGTGCCGATAGGCATTTCAGATATAGTTGCCAATTGGCATTTTAAAAATAGGTGTCGATAGGCATTTCTAATATAGAAGCCGATAGGCATTTCAAATATAGGTGCCGAAAGGCATTTCAGATATGGTTGCCGATAGGCATTTCAAATATAGGTGCTGATAGGCATTTCAGATGTAGTTTCCGATAGGCATTTCAAAAATTGGTGCCGATAGGCATTTCAGATATAGGTGCCGATAGGGATTTCAGATATAGTTGCCGATTGGCATTTTAAAAATAGGTGCCGATAGGCATTTCAGATATAGAAGCCGATAGGTAATTCAAATATAGGTGTCGATAGGCATTTCAGATATGGTTGCCGATAGGCATTTCGAATATAGGTGCCGATAGGCATTTCAGTTATAGGTGCCGATAGGCATTTCAGATATAGTTGCCGATTGGCATTTTAAAAATAGGTGCCGATAGGCATTTTAGATGTAGTTTAAGATAGGCATTTCAAAAATAGGTGCCGATAGGCATTTCAGATATAGGTGCCGATAGGCATATCAGATATAGTTGCCGATAAGCATTTAAAATATAGGTGCCGATAGGCATTTCAAATATAGGTGTCGATAGGCATTTCAAATATAAATGCCGAAAGGCATTTCAGATATAGGTGCTGATAGGCATTTCTGATGTGGTTGCCGATAGGCATTTTAAATATAGGTGCTGATAGCCATTTCAGATGTAATTTTCGATAGGCATTTCAAAAATAGGTGCCGATAGGCATTTCAGATATAGGTGCCGATAGGCATTTCAGATATAGTTGCCGATTGGCATTTTAAAAATAGGACCCGATAGGCATTTCAGATATGGTTGCCGATAGGCATTTCAAATATAGGTGCCGATAGGCATTCCAGATATGGTTGCCGATAGGCATTTTATAATATAGGTGCTGATAGGCATTTCAGATGTAGTTTCCGATAGGCATTTCAAAAATTGGTGCCGATAGGCATTTCAGATATAGGTGCTGATAGGCATTTCAGATATAGTTGCCGATAGGCATTTTAAAAATAGGTGTCGATAGGCAATTCAGATATAGAAGCCGATAGGCATTTCAAGTATAGGTGCCGATAGGCATTCCAGATATGGTTGCCAATAGGCATTTCAAATATAGATGCTGATAGGCATTCCAGATATAGTTTCCGATAGGCATTTCAAAAAATGGTGCCGATAGGCATTTCAGATATAGGTGCCGATAAGCATTTCAGATATAGTTGCCGATTGGCATTTTAAAAATAGGTGCCGATAGGCATTTCAGATATAGAAGCTGGTAGGTATTTCAAATATAGGTGTCGATAGGCATTTCAGATATGATTGCCGATAGGCATTTCAAATATAGGTGCTGATAGGCATTTCAGATATAGTTGCCGATTGGCATTTTAAAAATAGGTGCCGATAGGCATTTTAGATGTAGTTTCCGATAGGCATTTCAAAAATAGGTACCGATAGGCATTTCAGATATAGGTGCCGATAGGTATTTTAAAAATAGGTGCCGATAGGCATTTTAGATGTAGTTTCCGATAGGCATTTCAAAAATAGGTGCCGATAGGCATTATAGATATAGGTGCCGATAGGCATTTCAGATATAGTTGCCGATTGGCATTTTAAAAAAAGGTGCCGATAGGCATTTTAGATGTAGTTCCTGATAGGCATTTCAAAAATAGGTACCGATAGGCATTTCAGATATAGGTGCCGATAGGCATATCAGATATAGTTGCCGATAGGCATTTAAAATATAGGTGCCGATAGGCATTTCAGATATAAATGCCGAAAGGCATTTTAGATATAGGTGCCGATAGGCATTTCTGATGTGGTTGCCGATAGGCATTTCAAATATAGGTGCTGATAGGCATTTCAGATGTAGTTTCCGATAGGCATTTCAAAAATAGGTACCGATAGGCATTTCAGATATAGGTGCCGATAGGCATTTCAGATATAGTTGCCAATTGGCATTTTAAAAATAGGTGTCGAGAGGCATTTCGAATATAGAAGCCGATAGGCATTTCAAATATAGGTGCCGAAAGGCATTTCAGATATGGTTGCCGATAGGCATTTCAGATATAGGTGCCGATAGGGATTTCAGATATAGTTGCCGATTGGCATTTTAAAAATAGGTGCCGATAGGCATTTCAGATATAGAAGCCGATAGGTATTTCAAATATAGGTGTCGATAGGCATTTCAGATATGGTTGCCGATAGGCATTTCAAATATAGGTGCCGACAGGCATTTCAGTTATAGGTGCCGATAGGCATTTCAGATATAGTTGCCGATTGGCATTTTAAAAATAGGTGCCGATAAGCATTTTAGATGTAGTTTAAGATATGCATTTAAAAATAGGTGCAGATAGGCATTTCAGATATAGGTGCCGATAGGCATATCAGATATAGTTGCCGATAGGCATTTAAAATATAGGTGCCGATAGGCATTTCAAATATAGATGTCGATAGGCATTTCAAATATAAATGCCGAAAGGCATTTCAGATATAGTTGCCGATAGGCATTTCTGATGTGGTTGCCGATAGGCATTTTAAATATAGGTGCTGATAGGCATTTCAGATATAGTTGCCAAATGGCATTTTAAAAATAGGTGTCGATAGGCATTCCAGATATAGAAGCCAATAGGCATTTCAAATATACGTGCCGATAGGCATTCCAGATATGGTTGCCGATAGGCATTTCAAATATAGGTGCTGATAGGCATTTCAGATGTAGTTTCCGATTGGCATTTTAAAAATAGGTGCCGATAGGCATTTCAGATATAGAAGCTGATAGGCATTTCAAATATAGGTGCCGATAGGCATTCCAGATATGGTTGCCGATAGGCATTTCAAATATAGGTGCTGATAGGCATGTCAGATGTAGTTTCCGATAGGCATTTCAAAAATTGGTGCCGATAGGCATTTCAGATATAGGTGCCGATAGGCATTTCAGATATAGTTGCCGATTGGCATTTTAAAAATAGGTGCCGATAGGCATTTCAGATATAGAAGCCGATAGGCATATTAAATATAGGTGCCGATAGGCATTCCAGATATGGTTGCCGATAGGCATTTCAAATATAGGTGCTGATAGGCATTTTAGATGTAGTTTCCGATAGGCATTTCAAAAATTGGTGCCGATAGGCATTTCAGATATAGGTGCCGATAGACATTTCGATATAGTTGCCGATTGGCATTTTTAAAATAGGTGCCGATAGGCATTTCAGATATAGAAGCCGATAGGTATTTCAAATATAGGTGTCGATAGGCATTTCAGATATGGTTGCCGATAGGCATTTCAAATATAGGTGCTAATAGGCATTTCAGATGTAGTTTCCGATAGGCATTTCAAAAACAGGTGCCGATAGGCATTTCAGATATAGGTGCCGATAGGCATTTCAGATATAGGTGCCGATAGGCATTTCAGATATAGTTGCCGATTGGCATTTTAAAAATAGGTGCCGATAGGCATTTTAGATGTAGTTTCCGATAGGCATTTCAAAAATAGGTGCCGATAGGCATTTCAGATATAGGTGCCGATAGGCATATCAGATATAGTTGCCGATAGGCATATAAAATATAGGTGCCGATAGGCATTTCAAATATAGGTGTCGATAGGCATTTCAGATATAAATGCCGAATGGTATTTCAGATATAGGTGCCGATAGGCATTTCTGATGTGGTTCCTGATAGGCATTTCAAATATAGGTGCTGATAGGCATTTCAGATGTAGTTTATGATAGGCATTTCAAAAATAGGTGCCGATAGGCATTTTAGATATAGGTGCCGATGGGCATTTCAGATATAGTTACCGATTGGCATTTTAAAAATAGGTGCCGATAGGCATTTCAGATATAGAAGCCAATAGGCATTTCAAATATAGGTGCCGATAGGCATTCCAGATATGGTTGCCGATAGGCATTTCAAATATAGATGCTGATAGGTGTTTCAGATGTAGTTTCCGATAGGCATTTCAAAAATTGGTGCCAATAGGCATATCAGATATAGGTGCCGATAGGCATTTCATATATAGTTGCCGATTGGCATTTTAAAAACAGGTGCCGATAGGCATTTCAGATTTAGAAGCCGATGGGTATTTCAAATATAGGTGTCGATAGGCATTTCAGATATGGTTGTCGATAGGCATTTCAAATATAGGAGCAGATAGGCATTTCAGATGT
>JAVRKA010001095.1:0-26932 GCA_034508555.1 Venustoraphidia nigricollis | reverse complement strand
ATTTCAAATATAGGTGCTGATAGGCATTTCAGATGTAGTTTCCGATAGGCATTTCAAAAATAGGTGTCCGATAGGCATTTCAGATATAGGTGCCGATATTTCATTTCAGATATAGTTGCCGATTGGCATTTTAAAAACAGGTGCCGATAGGCATTTCAGATATAGAAGCCGATAGGTATTTCAAATATAGGTGTCGATAGGCATTCCAGATATGGTTGCCGATAGGCATTTCAAATTTAGGAGCAGATAGGCATTTCAGATGTAGTTTCCGAAAGGCATTTCAAAAATAGGTGCCGATAGGCATTTCAGATATAGGTGCTGATAGGCATTTCAGATATAGTTGCCGATTGGCATTTTAAAACTAGGTGCCGATAGGCATTTCAGATATAGAAGCCGTTTGGCATTTCAAATATAGGTGCCGATAGGCATTCCGGATATGGTTGCCGATAGGCATTTCAAATATAAGTGCTGATAGGCATTTCAGATGTAGTTTCCGATAGGCATTTCAAAAATAGGTACCGATAGGCATTTCAGATATAGGTGCCGATAGGCATTTCAGAAATAGTTGCCAATTGGCATTTTAAAAATAGGTGTCGATAGGGATTTCGGATATAGAAGCCGATAGGCATTTCAAATATAGGTGCCGATAGGCATTCCAGATATGGTTGCCGATAGGCATTCCAGATATGGTTGCCGATAGGCATTTCAAATATAGGTGCTGATAGGCATTTCAGATGTAGTTTCCGATAGGCATTTTAAAAAATTGGTGCCGATAGGCATTTCAGATATAGGTGCCGATAGGCATTTCAGATGTAGTTGCCGATTGGCATTTTAAAAATAGGTGTCGATAGGCATTTCAGATATAAATGCCGAAAGGCATTTCAGATATAGGTGCCGATAGGCATTTCAGATATAGATGCCAATTGGCATTTTAAAAATAGGTGCCGATAGGCATTTCAGATATAGAAGCCGATAGGCATTTCAAATATAGGTGCCGATGGGCATTCCAGATATGGTTGACGGTAGGCATTTCAAATATAGGTGCTGATAGGCATTTTAGATGTAGTTTCCGATAGGCATTTCAAAAATTGATGCCGATAGGCATTTCAGATATAGGTGCCGATAGGCGATAGGCATTTCAGATATATTAGCCGATAGGCATTTAAAATATAGGTGCCGATAGGCATTTCAAATATAGGTGTCGATAGGCATTTAAGATATAAATGCCGAAAGGCATTTCAGATATAGGTGCCGATAGGCATGCCAGATATGGTTGCCGATAGGCATTTCAAATATAGGTGCTGATAGGCATTTCAGATGTAGTTTCCGATAGGCATTTCAAAAATTGGTGCCAATTGGCATTTCAGAATTAGGTGCCGATAGGCATTTCAGATATAGTTGCCGATTGGCATTTTAAAAATAGGTGCCGATAGGCATTTCAGAGATAGAAGCCGATAAGTATTTCAAATATAGGTGTCGATAGACCTTTCAGATATGGTTGCCGATAGGCATTTCAAATATTGGTGCTGATAAGCATTTCAGATGTAGTTTCCGACAGGCATTTCAAAAATAGGTGCCGATAGGCATTTCAGATATAGGTCCTGATAGGCATTACAGATATAGTTGCTGATTGGCATTTTAAAAATAGGCGTCGATAGGCATTTCAGATATAGGTGCCGATAGGCATTTCAGATATAGTTGCCGATTGGCATTCCAGATATGGTTGCCGATAGGCATTTCAAATATAGGTGCTGATAGGCATTTCAGATGTAGTTTCCGATAGGCATTTCAAAAATAGGTGCCGATAGGCATTTCAGATATAGGTGCCGATAGGCATTTCAGATATAGTTGCCGATTGGCATTTTAAAAATAGGTGCCGATAGGCATTTCAGATATAGTCGCCGATAGGCATTTCAGATATAGTCGCCGATAGGCATTTCAAATATAGGTGCCGATAGGCATTCCAGATATGGTTGCCGATAGGCATTTCAAATATAGGTGCTGATAGGCATTTCAGATGTAGTTTCCGATAGGCATTTCAAAAATTGGTGCCGATAGGCATTTCAGATATAGGTGCCGATAGGCATTTCAGATGTAGTTGCCGATTGGCATTTTAAAAATAGGTGTCGATAGGCATTTCAGATATAAATGCCGAAAGGCATTTCAGATATAGGTGCCGATAGGCATTCCAGATATGGTTGCCGATAGGCATTTCAAATATAGGTGCTGATAGGCATTTCAGATGTAGTTTCCGATAGGCATTTCAAAAATAGGTGCCGATAGGCATTTCAGATATAGGTGCCGATAGGCATTTCAAATATAGTTGCCGATTGGCATTTTAAAAATAGGTGTCGATAGGCATTTCAGAAATAGAAGCCGATAGGCATTTCAAATATAGGTGCCGATACGCATTCCAGATATGGTTGCCGATAGGCATTTCAAATATAGGTGCTGATAGGCATTTTAGATGTAGTTTCCGATAGGCATTTCAAAAATTGATGCCGATAGGCATTTCAGATATAGGTGCCGATAGGCATTTCAGATATAGTTGCCGATGGGCATTTTAAAAACAGGTGCCGATAGGCATTTCAGATATAGAAGCCGATAGGTATTTCAAATATAGGTGTCGATAGGCATTCCAGATATGGTTGCCGATAGGCATTTCAAATTTAGGAGCAGATAGGCATTTTAGTTGTAGTTTCCGAAAGGCATTTCAAAAATAGGTGCCGATAGGCATTTCAGATATAGGTGCCGATAGGCATTTCAGATATAGTTGACGATTGGCATTTTAAAACTAGGTGCCGATAGGCATTTCAGATATAGTTGACGATTGGCATTTTAAAACTAGGTGCCGATAGGCATTTCAGATATAGAAGCCGTTTGGCATTTCAAATATAGGTGCCGATAGGCATTCCAGATATGGTTGCCGATAGGCATTTCAAATATAAGTGCTGATAGGCATTTCAGATGTAGTTTCCGATAGGCATTTCAAAAATAGGTACCGATAGGCATTTCAGATATAGGTGCCGATAGGCATTTCAGAAATAGTTGCCAATTGGCATTTTAAAAATAGGTGTCGATAGGGATTTCAGATATAGAAGCCGATTGGCATTTCAAATATAGGTGCCGATAGGCATTCCAGATATGGTTGCCGATAGGCATTTCAAATATAGGTGCTGATAGGCATTTCAGATGTAGTTTCCGATAGGCATTTCAAAAATTGGTGCCGATAGGCATTTCAGATATAAGTGCCGATAGGCATTTTAGATATAGTTGCCGATTGGCATTTTAGAAATAAGTGCTGATAGGCAATTCAGATATAGAAGCCGATAGGTATTTCAAATATAGGTGTCGATAGGCATTTCAGATATGGTTGCTGATAGGCATTTCAAATATAGGTGCTGATAGGCATTTCAGATGTAGTTTCCGATAGGCATTTCAAAAATAGGTGCCGATAGGCATTTCAGATATTGGTGCCGATAGGCATTTCAGATATAGTTGCCGATTGGCATTTTAAAAATAGGTACCGATAGGCATTTCAGATATAGAAGCCGATAGGCATTTCAAATATAGGTGCCGATAGGCATTCCAGATATGGTTGCCGATAGGCATTTCAAATATAGGTGCTGATAGGCATTTTAGATGTAGTTTCCGATAGGCATTTCAAAAATAGGTGCCGATAGGCATTTCAGATATAGGTGCCGATAGGCATTTCAGATATAGTTGCCAATTGGCATTTTAAAAATAGGTGCCGATAGGCATTTCAGATATAGAAGCCGATAGGCATTTCAAATATAGGTGCCGATAGGCATTCCAGATATGGTTGCCGATAGGCATTTCAAATATAGGTGCTTATAGGCATTTTAGATGTAGTTTCCGATAGGCATTTCAAAAATTGATGCCGATAGGCATTTCAGATATAGGTGCCGATAGGCATTTCAGATATAGGTGCCGATAGGCATTTCAGATATAGTTGCCGATTGGCATTTTAAAAACAGGTGCCGATAGGCATTTCAGATATAGAAGCCGATAGGTATTTCAAATATGGGTGTCGATAGGCATTTCAGATATGGTTGCCGATAGGCATTTCAGATATATTTGCCGATAGGCATTTAAAATATAGGTGCCGATAGGCATTTCAAATATAGATGTCGATAGGCATTTCAGATATAAATGCCGAAAGGCATTTCAGATATAGGTGCCGATAGGCATTTCTGATGTGGTTGCCGATAGGCATTTCAAATATAGGTGCTGATAGGCATTTCAGATGTAGTTTTCGATAGGCATTTCAAAAATAGGTGCCGGTAGGTATTTCAGATGTAGTTTCCGACAGGCATTTCAAAAATAGGTGCCGATAGGCATTTCAGATATAGGTCCTGATAGGCATTACAGATATAGTTGCTGATTGGCATTTTAAAATTAGGTGTCGATAGGCATTTTAGATATAGGTGCCGATAGGCATTTCAGATATAGTTGCCGATTGGCATTCCAGATATGGTTGCCGATAGGCATTTCAAATATAGGTGCTGATAGGCATTTCAGATGTAGTTTCCGATAGGCGTTTCAAAAATAGGTGCCGATAGGCATTTCAGATATAGGTGCCGATAGGCATTTCAGATATAGTTGCCGATTGGCATTTTAAAAATAGGTGCCGATAGGCATTTCAGATATAGGTGCCGATAGGCATTTCAAATATAGGTGCCGATAGGCATTCCAGATATGGTTGCCGATAGGCATTTCAAATATAGGTGCTGATAAGCATTTCAGATGTAGTTTCCGATAGGCATTTCAAAAATTGGTGCCGATAGGCATTTCAGATATAGGTGCCGATAGGCATTTCAGATGTAGTTGCCGATTGGCATTTTAAAAATAGGTGTCGATAGGCATTTCAGAAATAGAAGCCGATAGGCATTTCAAATATAGGTGCCGATACGCATTCCAGATATGGTTGCCGATAGGCATTTCAAATATAGGTGCTGATAGGCATTATAGATGTAGTTTCCGATAGGCATTTCAAAAATTGATGCCGATAGGCATTTCAGATATAGGTGCCGATAGGCATTTCAGATATAGTTGCCGATGGGCATTTTAAAAACAGGTGCCGATAGGCATTTCAGATATAGAAGCCGACAGGTATTTCAAATATAGGTGTCGATAGGCATTTCAGAAATAGAAGCCGATAGGCATTTCAAATATAGGTGTCGATACGCATTCCAGATATGTTTGCCGATAGGCATTTCAAATATAGGTGCTGATAGGCATTTTAGATGTAGTTTCCGATAGGCATTTCAAAAATTGATGCCGATAGGCATTTCAGATATAGGTGCCGATAGGCATTTCAGATATAGTTGCCGATGGGCATTTTAAAAACAGGTGCCGATAGGCATTTCAGATATAGAAGCCGATAGGTATTTCAAATATAGGTGTCGATAGGCATTCCAGATATGGTTGCCGATAGGCATTTCAAATTTAGGAGCAGATAGGCATTTTAGTTGTAGTTTCCGAAAGGCATTTCAAAAATAGGTGCCGATAGGCATTTCAGATATAGGTGCCGATAGGCATTTCAGATATAGTTGACGATTGGCATTTTAAAACTAGGTGCCGATAGGCATTTCAGATATAGTTGACGATTGGCATTTTAAAACTAGGTGCCGATAGGCATTTCAGATATAGAAGCCGTCTGGCATTTCAAATATAGGTGCCGATAGGCATTCCAGATATGGTTGCCGATAGGCATTTCAAATATAAGTGCTGATAGGCATTTCAGATGTAGTTTCCGATAGGCATTTCAAAAATAGGTACCGATAGGCATTTCAGATATAGGTGCCGATAGGCATTTCAGAAATAGTTGCCAATTGGCATTTTAAAAATAGGTGTCGATAGGGATTTCAGATATAGAAGCCGATAGGCATTTCAAATATAGGTGCCGATAGGCATTTCAGATATGGTTGCCGATAGGCATTTCAAATATAGGTGCTGATAGGCATTTCAGATGTAGTTTCCGATAGGCATTTCAAAAATTGGTGCCGATAGGCATTTCAGATATAAGTGCCGATAGGCATTTTAGATATAGTTGCCGATTGGCATTTTAGAAATATGTGCTGATAGGCAATTCAGATATAGAAGCCGATAGGTATTTCAAATATAGGTGTCGATAGGCATTTCAGATATGGTTGCTGATAGGCATTTCAAATATAGGTGCTGATAGGCATTTCAGATGTAGTTTCCGATAGGCATTTCAAAAATAGGTGCCGATAGGCATTTCAGATATTGGTGCCGATAGGCATTTCAGATATAGTTGCCGATTGGCATTTTAAAAATAGTTACCGATAGGCATTTCAGATATAGAAGCCGATAGGCATTTCAAATATAGGTGCCGATAGGCATTCCAGATATGGTTGCCGATAGGCATTTCAAATATAGGTGCTGATAGGCATTTTAGATGTAGTTTCCGATAGGCATTTCAAAAATAGGTGCCGATAGGCATTTCAGATATAGGTGCCGATAGGCATTTCAGATATAGTTGCCAATTGGCATTTTAAAAATAGGTGCCGATAGGCATTTCAGATATAGAAGCCGATAGGCATTTCAAATATAGGTGCCGATAGGCATTCCAGATATGGTTGCCGATAGGCATTTCAAATATAGGTGCTTATAGGCATTTTAGATGTAGTTTCCGATAGGCATTTCAAAAATTGATGCCGATAGGCATTTCAGATATAGGTGCCGATAGGCATTTCAGATATAGGTGCCGATAGGCATTTCAGATATAGTTGCCGATTGGCATTTTAAAAACAGGTGCCGATAGGCATTTCGGATATAGAAGCCGATAGGTATTTCAAATATGGGTGTCGATAGGCATTTCAGATATGGTTGCCGATAGGCATTTCAGATATATTTGCCGATAGGCATTTAAAATATAGGTGCCGATAGGCATTTCAAATATAGGTGTCGATAGGCATTTCAGGTATAAATGCCGAAAGGCATTTCAGATATAGGTGCCGATAGGCATTTCTGATGTGGTTGCCGATAGGCATTTCAAATATAGGTGCTGATAGGCATTTCAGATGTAGTTTTCGATAGGCATTTCAAAAATAGGTGCCGATAGGCATTTCAGATATAGGTCCTGATAGGCATTACAGATATAGTTGCTGATTGGCATTTTAAAAATAGGTGTCGATAGGCATTTCAGATATAGGTGCCGATAGGCATTTCAGATATAGTTGCCGATTGGCATTCCAGATATGGTTGCCGATAGGCATTTCAAATATAGGTGCTGATAGGCATTTCAAATATAGGTGTCGATAGGCATTTCAGGTATAAATGCCGAAAGGCATTTCAGATATAGGTGCCGATAGGCATTTCTGATGTGGTTGCCGATAGGCATTTCAAATATAGGTGCCGGTAGGTATTTCAGATGTAGTTTCCGACAGGCATTTCAAAAATAGGTGCCGATAGGCATTTCAGATATAGGTCCTGATAGGCATTACAGATATAGTTGCTGATTGGCATTTTAAAAATAGGTGTCGATAGGCATTTCAGATATAGGTGCCGATAGGCATTTCAGATATAGTTGCCGATTGGCATTCCAGATATGGTTGCCGATAGGCATTTCAAATATAGGTGCTGATAGGCATTTCAGATGTAGTTTCCGATAGGCATTTCAAAAATAGGTGCCGATAGGCATTTCAGATATAGGTGCCGATAGGCATTTCAGATATAGTTGCCGATTGGCATTTTAAAAATAGGTGCCGATAGGCATTTCAGATATAGGTGCCGATAGGCATTTCAAATATAGGTGCCGATAGGCATTCCAGATATGGTTGCCGATAGGCATTTCAAATATAGGTGCTGATAGGCATTTCAGATGTAGTTTCCGATAGGCATTTCAAAAATTGGTGCCGATAGGCATTTCAGATATAGGTGCCGATAGGCATTTCAGATGTAGTTGCCGATTGGCATTTTAAAAATAGGTGTCGATAGGCATTTCAGATATAAATGCCGAAAGGCATTTCAGATATAGGTGCCGATAGGCATTCCAGATATGGTTGCCGATAGGCATTTCAAATATAGGTGCTGATAGGCATTTCAGATGTAGTTTCCGATGGGCATTTCAAAAATAGGTGCCGATAGGCATTTCAGATATAGGTGCCGATAGGCATTTCAGATATAGTTGCCAATTGGCATTTTAAAAATAGGTGTCGATAGGCATTTCAGAAATAGAAGCCGATAGGCATTTCAAATATAGGTGCCGATACGCATTCCAGATATGGTTGCCGATAGGCATTTCAAATATAGGTGCTGATAGGCATTTTAGATGTAGTTTCCGATAGGCATTTCAAAAATTGATGCCGATAGGCATTTCAGATATAGGTGCCGATAGGCATTTCAGATATAGTTGCCGATGGGCATTTTAAAAACAGGTGCCGATAGGCATTTCAGATATAGAAGCCGATAGGTATTTCAAATATAGGTGTCGATAGGCATTCCAGATATGGTTGCCGATAGGCATTTCAAATTTAGGAGCAGATAGGCATTTTAGTTGTAGTTTCCGAAAGGCATTTCAAAAATAGGTGCCGATAGGCATTTCAGATATAGGTGCCGATAGGCATTTCAGATATAGTTGACGATTGGCATTTTAAAACTAGGTGCCGATAGGCATTTCAGATATAGTTGACGATTGGCATTTTAAAACTAGGTGCCGATAGGCATTTCAGATATAGAAGCCGTTTGGCATTTCAAATATAGGTGCCGATAGGCATTCCAGATATGGTTGCCGATAGGCATTTCAAATATAAGTGCTGATAGGCATTTCAGATGTAGTTTCCGATAGGCATTTCAAAAATAGGTACCGATAGGCATTTCAGATATAGGTGCCGATAGGCATTTCAGAAATAGTTGCCAATTGGCATTTTAAAAACAGGTGCCGATAAGCATTTCAGATATAGAAGCCGATAGGTATTTCAAATATGGGTGTCGATAGGCATTTCAGATATGGTTGCCGATAGGCATTTCAGATATATTTGCCGATAGGCATTTAAAATATAGGTGCCGATAGGCATTTCAAATATAGGTGTCGATAGGCATTTCAGATATAAATGCCGAAAGGCATTTCAGATATAGGTGCCGATAGGCATTTCTGATGTGGTTGCCGATAGGCATTTCAAATATAGGTGCTGATAGGCATTTCAGATGTAGTTTTCGATAGGCATTTCAAAAATAGGTGCCGGTAGGTATTTCAGATATAGGTGCCGATAGGCACTTCAGATATAGTTGCCGATTGGCATTTTAAAAATAGGTGCCGATAGGCATTTCAGATATAGAAGCCGATAGGCATTTCAAATATAGGTGCCGATAAGCATTCCAGATATGGTTGCCGATAGGCATTTCAAATATAGGTGCTGATAGGCATTTCAGATGTAGTTTCCGATAGGCATTTCAAAAATTGGTGCCGATAGGCATTTCTGATATAGGTGCTGATAGGCATTTCAGATATAGTTGCCGATTGGCATTTTAAAAATAGGTGCCGATAGGCATTTCAGATATAGAAGCCGATAGGCATTTCAAATATAGGTGTCGATAGGCATTTCAGATATGGTTGCCGATAGGCATTTCAAATATAGGTGCTGATAGGCATTTCAGATGTAGTTTCCGATAGGCATTTCAAAAATAGGTGCCGATAGGCATTTCAGATATTGGTGCCGATAGGCATTTCAGATATAGTTGCCGATTGGCATTTTAAAAATAGGTGCCGATAGGCATTTCAGATATAGAAGCCGATAGGCATTTTAAATATAGGTGCCGATAGGCATTTCAGATATGGTTGCCGATAGGCATTTCAAATATAGGTGCTGATAGGCATTTCAGATGTAGTTTCCGATAGGCATTTCAAAAATAGGTGCCGATAGGCATTTCAGATATAGGTGCCGATAGGCATTTCAGATATAGTTGCCAATTGGCATTTTAAAAATAGGTGCCGATAGGCATTTCAGATATAGAAGCCGATAGGCATTTCAAATATAGGTGCCGATAGGCATTCCAGATATGGTTGCCGATAGGAATTTCAAATATAGGTGCTGATAGGCATTTTAGATGTAGTTTCCGATAGGCATTTTAAAAATTGATGCCGATAGGCATTTCAGATATAGGTGCCGATAGGCATTTCAGATATAGGTGCCGATTGGCATTTTAAAAACAGGTGCCGATAGGCATTTCAGATATAGAAGCCGATAGGTATTTCAAATATGGGTGTCGATAGGCATTTCAGATATGGTTGCCGATTGGCATTTTAAAAATAGGTGCCGAAAGGCATTTCAGATATAGAAGCCGATAGGCATTTCAAATATAGGTGCCGATAGGCATTCCAGATATGGTTGCCGACAGGCATTTCAAATATAGGTGCTGATAGGAATTTCAGATGTAGTTTCCGATAGGCATTTCCAAAATTGGTGCCGATAGGCATTTCAGATATAGGTGCCGATAGGCATTTCAGATATAGTTGCCGATTGGCATTTTAAAAATAGGTGCCGATAGGCATTTCAGATATAGAAGCCGATAGGTATTTCAATTATAGGTGTCGATAGGCATTTCAGATATGGATGCCGATAGGCATTTCAAATATTGGTGCTGATAGGCATTTCAGATGTAGTTTCCGATAGGCATTTCAAAAATAGGTGCCGATAGGCATTTCAGATATAGGTGCCGATAGGCATTACAGATATAGTTGCCGATTAGCATTTTAAAAATAGGTGCCGATAGGCATTTCAGATATAGAAGCCGATAGGCATTTCAAATATAGGTGCCGATAGGCATTCCAGATATGGTTGCCGATAGGCATTTCAAATATAGGTGCTGATAGGCATTTCAGATGTAGTTTCCGATATGCATTTCAAAAATAGGTGCCGATAGGCATTTCAGATATAGGTGCCGATAGGCTTTTCAGATATAGTTGCCGATTTGCATTTTAAAAATAGGTGCCGATAGGCATTTCAGATATAGAAGCCGATAGGCATTTCAAATATAGGTGCCGATAGGCATTCCAGATATGGTTGCCGATAGGCATTTCAAATATAGTTGCTGATAGGCATTTCATATGTAGTTTCCGATAGGCATTTCAAAAATTGGTGCCGATAGGCATTTCAGATATAGAAGCCGATAGGTATTTCAAATATAGGTGTCGATAGGCATTTCTGATATGGTTGCCGATAGGCATTTCAAATATAGGTGCTGATAGGCATTTCAGATGTAGTTTCCGATAGGCATTTCAAAAATAGGTGCCGATAGGCATTTTAGATATAGGTGCCGATAGTCATTTCAGATATAGTTGCCGATTGGCATTTTAAAAATAGGTGCCGATAGGCATTTCAGATATAGAAGCCGATAGGCATTTCAAATATAGGTGCCGATAGGCATTCCAGATATGGTTGCCGATAGGCATTTCAAATGTAGGAGCCGATAGGCATTTCAGATATAGAAGCCGATAGGCATTTCAAAAATAGGTGCCGATAGGCATTTCAGATATAGGTGCCGATAGGCATTTCAGATATAGTGGCCAATTGGCATTTTAAAAATAGGTGCCGATAGGCATTTCAGATATAGAAGCCGATAGGCATTTCAAATATAGGTGCCGATAGGCATTCCAGATATGGTTGCCGATAGGCATTTCAAATATAGGTGCTGATAGGCATTTTAGATGTAGTTTCCGATAGGCATTTCAAAAACTGATCCGATAGGCATTTCAGATATAGGTGCCGATAGGCATTTCAGATATAGTTGCCGATTGGCATTTTAAAAACAGGTTCCGATAGGCATTTCAGATATAGAAGCCGATAGGTATTTCAAATATAGGTGTCGATGGGCATTTCAGATATGGTTGCCGATAGGCATTTCAAATATAGGAGCAGATAGGCATTTCAGATGTAGTTTCCGAAAGGCATTTCAAAAATAGGTGCCGATAGGCATTTCAGATATAGGTGCCGATAGGCATTTCAGATATAGTTGCCGATTGGCATTTTAAAAATAGGTGCCGATAGGCATTTCAGATATAGAAGCCGATAGGCATTTCAAATATAGGTGCCGATAGGCATTCCAGATATGGTTGCCGATAGGCATTTCAAATATAAGTGCTGATAGACATTTCAGATGTAGTTTCCGATAGGCATTTCAAAAATAGGTACCGATAGGCATTTCAGATATAGGTGCCGATAGGCATTTCAGATATAGTTGCCAATTGGCATTTTAAAAATAGGTGTCGATAGGCATTTCAGATATAGAAGCCGATAGGCATTTCAAATATATGTGCCGATAGGCATTCCAGATATGGTTGCCGATAGGGATTTCAAATATAGGTGCTGATAGGCATTTCAGATGTAGTTTTCGATAGGCATTTCAAAAATTAGTGCCGATAAGCATTTCAGATATAGGTGCCGATAGGCATTTCAGATATAGTTGCCGATTGGCATTTTAAAAATAGGTGCCGATAGGCATTTCAGATATAGAAGCCGATAGGTTTTTCAAATATAGGTGTCGATAGGCATTTCAGATATGGTTGCCGATAGGCATTTCAAATATAGGTGCTGATAGGCATTTTAGATGTAGTTACCGATAGGCATTTCAAAAATAGGTGCCGATAGGCATTTCAGATATAGGTGCCGATAGGCATTTCAGATAGAGTTGCCGATTGGCATTTTAAAAATAGGTGCCAATATGCATTTTAGATGTAGTTTCCGATAGTCATTTCAAAAATAGGTGCCGATAGGCATTTCAGATATAGGTGCCGATAGGCATATCAGATATAGTTGCTGATAGGCATTTAAAATATAGGTGCCGATAAGCATTTTAAATATAGGTGTCGATAAGCATTTCAGATATAAATGCCGAAAGGCATTTCAGATATAGGTGCCGATAGGCATTTCTAATGTGGTTGCCGATAGGCATTTCAAATATAGGTGCTGATAGGCATTTCAGATGTAGTTTTCGATAGGCATTTCAAAAATAGGTGCCGATAGGCATTTCAGATATAGGTGCCGATAGGCACTTCAGATATAGTTGCCGATTGGCATTTTAAAAATAGGTGCCGATAGGCATTTCAAATATAGGTGCTGATAGGCATTTCAGATGTAGTTTCCGATAGGCATTTCAAAAATAGGTGCCGATAGGCATTTCAGATATAGGTGCCGATAGGCATTTCAGATATAGTTGCCGATTGGCATTTTAAAAATAGGTGCCGAAAGGCATTTCAGATATAGAAGCCGATAGGCATTTCAAATATAGGTGCCGATAGGCATTCCAGATATGGTTGCCGACAGGCATTTCAAATATAGGTGCTGATAGGAATTTCAGATGTAGTTTCCGATAGGCATTTCAAAATTTGGTGCCGATAGGCATTTCAGATATAGGTGCCGATAGGCATTTCAGATATAGTTGCCGATTGGCATTTTAAAAATAGGTGCCGATAGGCATTTCAGATATAGAAGCCGATAGGTATTTCAATTATAGGTGTCGATAGGCATTTCAGATATGGATGCCGATAGGCATTTCAAATATTGGTGCTGATAGGCATTTCAGATGTAGTTTCCGATAGGCATTTCAAAAATAGGTGCCGATAGGCATTTCAGATATAGGTGCCGATAGGCATTACAGATATAGTTGCCGATTAGCATTTTAAAAATAGGTGCCGATAGGCATTTCAGATATAGAAGCCGATAGGCATTTCAAATATAGGCGCCGATAGGCATTCCAGATATGGTTGCCGATAGGCATTTCAAATATAGGTGCTGATAGGCATTTCAGATGTAGTTTCCGATAGGCATTTCAAAAATAGGTGCGCATAGGCATTTCAGATATAGGTGCCAATAGGCATTACAGATATAGTTGCCGATTAGCATTTTAAAATTAGGTGCCGATAGGCATTTCAGATATAGAAGCCGATAGGCATTTCAAATATAGGTGCCGATAGGCATTCCAGATATGGTTGCCGATAGGCATTTCAAATATAGGTGCTGATAGGCATTTCAGATGTAGTTTCCGATAGGCATTTCAAAAATAGGTGCCGATAGGCATTTCAGATATAGGTGCCGATAGGCATTCCAGATATGGTTGCCTATAGGCATTTTAATTATAGGTGCTGACAGGCATTTCAGATGTAGTTTCCGATAGGCAATTAAAAAATAGGTGCCGATAGGCCTTTCAGATATAGGTGTCGATAGGCATTTCAGATATAGTTGCCGATTGGCATTTTAAAAATATGTGCCGATAGGCATTTCAGATATAGAAGCCGATAGGCATTTCAAATATAGGTGCAGATAAGCATTCCAGATATGGTTGCCGATAGGCATTTCAAATATAGGTGCTGATAGGCATTTCAGATGTAGTTTCTGATAGGCATTTCAAAAATTGGTGCCGATAGGCATTTCAGATATAGGTGCCGATAGGCATTTCAGATATAGTTGCCGATTGGCATTTTAAAAATAGGTGCCGATAGGCATTTCAGATATAGAAGCCGATAGGTATTTCAAATATATGTGTCGATAGGCATTTCAGATATGGTTGCCAATAGGCATTTCAAATATAGGTGCTGATAGGCATTTCAGATGTAGTTTCCGATAGGCATTTCAAAAATAGGTGCCGATAGGCATTTCAGATATAGATGCCGATAGGCATTTCAGATATAGTTGCCGATTGGCATTTTAAAAATAGGTGTCGATAGGCATTTCAGATATAGAAGCCAATAGGTATTTCAAATATAGGTAGCGATAGGCATTCCAGATATGGTTGCCGATAGGCATTTCAAATATAGGTGCTGATAGGCATTCCAGATGTAGTTTCCGATAGGCATTTCAGATATAGAAGCCGATAGGTATTTCAAATATAGGTGTCGATAAGCATTTCAGATATGGTTGCCGATAGGCATTTCAAATATAGGTGCTGATAGGCATTTCAGATGTAGTTTCCGATAGGCATTTTAAAAATAGGAGCCGATAGGCATTTCAAATATAGGTGCTGATAGGCATTTCAGATGTAGTTTCCGATAGGCATTTCAAAAATAGGTGCCGATAGGCATTTCAGATATAGGTGCCGATAGGCTTTTTAGATATAGTTGCCGACTGGCATTTTAAAAATAGGTGTCGATAGGCATTTCAGATATAGAAGCCGATAGGCATTTCAAATATAGGTGCCGATAGGCATTCCAGATATGGTTGCCGATAGGCATTTCAAATATAGGTGCTGATAGGCATTCCAGATGTAGTTTCCGATAGGCATTTCAAAAATTGGTGCCGATAGGCATTTCAGATATAGGTGCCGATAGGTATTTCAGATATAGTTACCGATTGGCATTTTAAAAATAGGTGCCGATAGGCATTTCAGATATAGAAGCCGATAGGTATTTCAAATATAGAAGTCGATAGGCATTTCAGATATGGTTGCCGATAGGCATTTCAAATATAGGTACTGATAGGCATTTCAGATGTAGTTTCCGATAGGCATTTCAAAAATAGGTGCCGATAGGCATTTCAGATATAGGTGTCGATAGGCATTTCAGATATAGTTGCCGATTGGCATTTTAAAAATAGGTGCCGATAGGCATTTTAGATATAGAAGCCGATAGGCATTTCAAATATAGGTGCCGATGGGCATTCCAGATATGTTTGCCGATAGGCATTTCAAATATAGGTGCTGGTAGGCATTTCAGATGTAGTTTCCGGTAGGCATTTAAAAAATTGGTGCCGATAGGCATTTCAGATATAGGTGCCGATAGGCATTTCGGATATATTTGCCGATTGGCATTTTAAAAATAGCTGCCGATAGGCATTTCAGATATAGAAGCCGATAGGTATTTCAAATATAGGTGTCGATAGGCATTTCAGATATGGTTGCCGATAGGCATTTCAAATATTGGTGCTGATAGGCATTTCAGATGTAAATCCTGATAGGCATTTAAAAAATAGGCGCCGATAGGCATTTCAGATATAGGTCCCGGTAGGCATTACAGATATAGTTGCCGATTGGCATTTTAAAAATAGGTGCCGATAGGCATTTCAGATATAGAAGCCGATAGGCATTTCAAATATAGGTGCCGATAGGCAATCCAGATATGGTTGCCGATAGGCATTTCAAATATAGGTGCTGATAGGCATTTCAGATGTAGTTTCCGATAGGCATTTCAAAAATAGGTGCCGATAGGCATTTCAGATATAGAAGCCGATAGGCATTTCAAATATAGGTGCCGATAGGCATTCCAGATATGGTTGCCGATAGGCATTTCAAATATAGGTGCTGATAGGCATTTTAGATGTAGTTTGCGATAGGCATTTCAAAAACTGATACCGATAGGCATTTCAGATATAGGTGCCTATAGGCATTTCAGATATAGTTGCCGATTGGCATTTTAAAAACAGGTTCCGATAGGCATTTCAGATATAGAAGCCGATAGGTATTTCAAATATAGGTGTCGATAGGCATTTCAGATATGGTTGCCGATAGGCATTTCAAATATAGGAGCAGAGAGGCATTTCAGATGTAGTTTCCGAAAGGCATTTCAAAAATAGGTGCCGATAGGCATTTCAGATATAGGTGCCGATAGGCATTTCAGATATAGTTGCCGATTGGCATTTTAAAAATAGGTGCCGATAGGCAATTCAGATATAGAAGCCGATAGGCATTTCAAATATAGGTGCCGATAGGCATTCCAGATATGGTTGCCGATAGGCATTTCAAATATAAGTGCTGATAGGCATTTCAGATGTAGTTTCCGATAGGCATTTAAAAAATAGGTACCGATAGGCATTTCAGATATAGGTGCCGATAGGCATTTCAGATATAGGTGCCGATAGGCATTTCAGATAGAGTTGCCGATTGGCATTTTAAAAATAGGTGCCAATATGCATTTTAAATGTAGTTTCCGATAGTCATTTCAAAAATAGGTGCCGATAGGCATTTCAGATATAGGTGCCGATAGGCATATCAGATATAGTTGCCGATAGGCATTTAAAATATAGGTGCCGATAGGCATTTTAAATATAGGTGTCGATAGGCATTTCAGATATAAATGCCGAAAGGCATTTCAGATATAGGTGCCGATAGGCATTTCTAATGTGGTTGCCGATAGGCATTTCAAATATAGGTGCTGATAGGCATTTCAGATGTAGTTTTCGATAGGCATTTCAAAAATAGGTGCCGATAGGCATTTCAGATATAGGTGCCGATAGGCACTTCAGATATAGTTGCCGATTGGCATTTTAAAAATAGGTGCCGATAGGCATTTCAAATATAGATGCTGATAGGCATTTCAGATGTAGTTTCCGATAAGCATTTCAAAAATAGGCGCCGATAGGCATTTCAGATATAGGTGCCGATAGGCATTTCAGATATAGTTGCCGATTGGCATTTTAAAAATAGGTGCCGAAAGGCATTTCAGATATAGAAGCCGATAGGCATTTCAAATATAGGTGCCGATAGGCATTCCAGATATGGTTGCCGACAGGCATTTCAAATATAGGTGCTGATAGGAATTTCAGATGTAGTTTCCGATAGGCATTTCAAAAATTGGTGCCAATAGGCATTTCAGATATAGGTGCCGATAGGCATTTCAGATATAGTTGCCGATTGGCATTTTAAAAATAGGTGCCGATAGGCATTTCAGATATAGAAGCCGATAGGTATTTCAATTATAGGTGTCGATAGGCATTTCAGATATGGATGCCGATAGGCATTTCAAATATTGGTGCTGATAGGCATTTCAGATGTAGTTTCCGATAGGCATTTCAAAAATAGGTGCCGATAGGCATTTCAGATATAGGTGCCGATAGGCATTACAGATATAGTTGCCGATTAGCATTTTAAAAATAGGTGCCGATAGGCATTTCAGATATAGAAGCAGATAGGCATTTCAAATATAGGCGCCGATAGGCATTCCAGATATGGTTGCCGATAGGCATTTCAAATATAGGTGCTGATAGGCATTTCAGATGTAGTTTCCGATAGGCATTTCAAAAATAGGTGCGCATAGGCATTTCAGATATAGGTGCCGATAGGCATTTCAGATATAGAAGCCGATAGGCATTTCAAATATAGGTGCCGATAGGCATTCCAGATATGGTTGCCGATAGGCATTTCAAATATAGGTGCTGATAGGCATTTCAGATGTAGTTTCCGATAGGCATTACAAAAATAGGTGCCGATACGCATTTCAGATATAGGTGCCGATAGGCATTCCAGATATGGTTGCCGATAGGCATTTCAATTATAGATGCTGACAGGCATTTCAGATGTAGTTTCCGATAGGCATTTCAAAAATAGGTGCCGATAGGCCTTTCAGATATAGGTGCCGATAGGCATTTCAGATATAGTTGCCGATTGGCATTTTAAAAATAGGTGCCGATAGGCATTTCAGATATAGAAGCCGATAGGCATTTCAAATATAGGTGCAGATAAGCATTCCAGATATGGTTGCCGATAGGCAATTCAAATATAGGTGCTGATAGGCATTTCAGATGTAGTTTCTGATAGGCATTTCAAAAATTGGTGCCGATAGGCATTTCAGATATAGGTGCCGATAGGCATTTCAGATATAGTTGCCGATTGGCATTTTAAAAATAGGTGCCGATAGGCATTTCAGATATAGAAGCCGATAGGTATTTCAAATATATGTGTCGATAGGCATTTCAGATATGGTTGCCGATAGGCATTTCAAATATAGGTGCTGATAGGCATTTCAGATGTAGTTTCCGATAGGCATTTCAAAAATAGGTGCCGATAGGCATTTCAGATATAGGTGCCGATAGGCATTTCAGATATAGTTGCCGATTGGCATTTTAAAAATAGGTGTCGATAGGCATTTCAGATATAGAAGCCAATAGGTATTTCAAATATAGGTGCCAATAGGCATTCCAGATATGGTAGCCGATAGGCATTTCAAATATAGGTGCTGATAGGCATTCCAGATGTAGTTTCCGATAGGCATTTCAGATATAGAAGCCGATAGGTATTTCAAATATAGGTGTCGATAGGCATTTCAGATATGGTTGCCGATAAGCATTTCAAATATAGGTGCTGATAGGCATTTCAGTTGTAGTTTCCGATAGGCATTTCAAAAATAGGAGGCGATAGGCATTTCAAATATAGGTGCTGATAGGCATTTCAGATGTAGTTTCCGATAGGCATTTAAAAAATTGGTGCCGATAGGCATTTCAGATATGGGATGCCGATAGGCATTTCGGATATAGTTGCCGATTGGCATTTTAAAAATAGGTGCCGATAGGCATTTCAGATATAGAAGCCGATAAGTATTTCAAATATAGGTGTCGATAGGCATTTCAGATATGGTTGCCGATAGGCATTTCAAATATTGGTGCTGATAGGCATTTCAGATGTAATTCCTGATAGGCATTTAAAAAATAGGTGCCGATAGGCATTTCAGATATAGGTGCCGGTAGGCATTACAGATATAGTTGCCGATTGGCATTTTAAAAATAGGTGCCGATAGGCATTTCAGATATAGAAGCCGATAGGCATTTCAAATATAGGTGCCGATAGGCAATCCAGATATGGTTGCCGATAGGCATTTCAAATATAGGTGCTGATAGGCATATTAGATGTAGTTTCCGATAGGCATTTCAGATATAGAAGCCGATAGGTATTTCAAATATAGGTGTCGATAGGCATTTTAGATATGGTTGCCGATAGGCATTTCAAATATAGGTGCTGATAGGCATTTCAGATGTAGTGTCCGATAGGCATTTCAAAAATAGGTGCCGATAGGCATTTCAAATATAGGTGCTGATAGGCATTTCAGATGTAGTTTCCGATAGGCATTTCAAAAATAGGTGCCGATAGGCATTTCAGATATTGGTGCCGATAGGCATTTCAAATATAGGTGCTGATAGGCATTCCAGATGTAGTTTCTGATAGGCATTACAAAAATTGGTGCCGATAGGCATTTCAGATATAGGTGCCGATAGGCATTTCAGATATAGTTGCCGATTGGCATTTTAAAAATAGGTGCCGATAGGCATTTCAGATATAAAAGCCGATAGGCATTTCAGATATGGTTGCCGATAGGCATTTCAAATATTAGTGCTGATAGGCATTTCAGATGTGGTTTCCGATAGGCATTTCAAAAATAGGTGGCGATAGGCATTTCAGATATAGGTGCCGATAGGCATTTCAGATATAGTTGCCGATTGGCATTTTAAAAATAGGTGTCGATAGGCATTTCAGATATAGAAGCCAATAGGCATTTCAAATATAGGTGCCGATAGGCATTCCAGATATGGTTGCCGATAGGCATTTCAAATATAGGTACTGATAGGCATATTAGATGTAGTTTCCGATAGGCATTTCAGATATAGAAGCCGAGAGGTATTTCAAATATAGGTGTCGATAGGCATTTCAGATATGGTTGCCGATAGGCATTTCAAATATAGGTGCTGATAGGCATTTCAGATGTAGTTTCCGATAGGCATTTCAAAAATAGGTGCCGATAGGCATTTCTGATATAGGTGTCGATAGGCATTTCAGATATAGTTGCCGATTGGCATTTTAAAAATAGGTGTTAATAGGCATTTCAGATATAGAAGCCGATAGGCATTTCAAATATAGGTGCCGATAGGCATTCCAGATATGGTTGCCGATAGGCATTTCAAATATAGTTGCTGATAGGCATTTCAGAGGTAGTTTTCGATAGGCATTTCAAAAATTTGTGCCGATAGGCATTTTAGATATAGGTGCTGATAGGAATTTCAGATATAGTTGCCGATTGGCATTTTAAAAATAGGTGCCGATAGGCATTTCAGATATTGAAGCCGATAGGTATTTCAAATATAGGTGTCGATAGGCATTTCAGATATGGTTGCCGATAGGCATTTCAAATATTGGTGCTGATAGGCATTTCAGATGTGGTTTCCGATAGGCATTTCAAAAATAGGTGCCGATAGGCATTTCAGATATAGGTGCCGATAGTAATTACAGATATAGTTGCCGACTGGCATTTTAAAAATAGGTGCCGATAGGCATTTCAGATATAGAAGCCGATAGGCATTTCAAATTTAGGTGCCGATAGGCATTCCAGATATGGTTGCCGATAGGCATTTCAAATATAGGTGCTGATAGGCATTTCAGATGTAGTTTCCGATAGGCATTTAAAAAATAGTTGCCGATAGGCATTTCAGATATAGGTGCCGATAGGCATTTCAGATATAGTTGCCGATTGGCATTTTAAAAATAGGTGCCGATAATCATTTCAGATATAGAAGCCTATAGGCAATTTAAATATAGGTGCCGATCAGCATTCCAGATATGGTTGCCGATAGGCATTTCAAATATAGGTGCTGATAGGCATTCCAGATGTAGTTTCCGATAGGCATTTCAAAAATTGGTGCCGATAGGCATTTCAGATATAGGTGCCGATAGGCATTTCAGATATAGTTACCGATGGGCCTTTTAAAAATAGGTGCCGATAGGCATTTCAGATATAGAAGCCGATAGGTATTTCAAATATAGTTGTCGATAGGCATTTCAGATATAGGTGCCGATAGGCATTTCAGATATAGTTGCCGATTGGCATTTTAAAAATAGGTGCCGATAGGCATTTCAGATATAGAAGCCGATAGGTTTTTCAAATATAGGTGTCGATAGGCATTTCAGATATAGTTGCAGATAGGCATTTCAAATATAGGTGCTGATAGGCATTTCAGATATAGTTTCCGAAAGGCATTTCAAAAATAGGTGCCGATAGGCATTTCACATATAGGTGCCGATAGGCATTTTAGATGTAGTTTCCGATAGGCATTTCAAAAATAGGTGCCGATAGGCATTTTAGATATAGGTGCCGATAGGCATTTCAGATATAGTTGCCGATTGGCATTTTAAAAATAGGTGCCGATAGGCATTTCAGATATAGAAGCCGATAGGCATTTCAAATATAGGTGCCGATCAGCATTCCAGATATGGTTGCCGATAGGCATTTCAAATATAGGTGCTGATAGGCATTTCAGATGTAGTTTCCGATAGGCATTTCAAAAATTGGTGCCGATAGGCATTTCAGATATAGGTGCCGATAGGCATTTCAGATATAGTTGCCGATTGGCATTTTAAAAATAGGTGTCGATAGGCATTTCAGATATAGAAGACAATAGGCATTTCAAATATAGGTGCCGTAAGGCATTCCAGATATGGTTGCCGATAGGCATTTCAAATATAGGTGCTGATAGGCATTCCAGATGTAGTTTCCGATAGGCATTTCAAAAATTGGTGCCGATAGGCATTTCAGATATAGGTGCCGATAGGCATTTCAGATATAGTTACCGATTGGCATTTTAAAAATAGGTGTCGATAGGCATTTCAGATATGGAAGCCAATAGGCATTTCAAATATAGGTGCCGATAGGCATTCCAGATATGGTTGCCGATAGGCATTTCAAATATAGGTGCTGATAGGCATTCCAGATGTAGTTTCCGATAGGCATTTCAAAAATTGGTGCCGATAGGCATTTCAGATATAGTTACCGATTGGCATTTTAAAAATAGGTGCCGATAGGCATTTCAGATATAGAAGCTGATAGGTATTTCAAATATAGGTGTCGATACGCATTTCAGATATAGTTGCCGATAGGCATTTCAAATATAGGTTCTGATAGGCATTTCAGATGTAGTTTCCGATAGGCATTTCAAAAATAGGTGCCGATAGGCATTTTAGATATAAGTGCCGATAGTCATTTCAGATATAGTTGCCGATTGGCATTTTAAAAATAGGTGCCAAAAGGCATTTTAGATATAGAAGCCGATAGGCATTTCAAATATAGGTGCCGATAGGCATTCCAGATATGGTTGTCGATAGGCATTTCAAATATAGGTGCCGATAGGCATTTCAGATATAGAAGCCGATAGGCATTTCAAAAATAGGTGCTGATAGGCATTTCAGATATAGGTGCCGATAGGCATTTCAGATATAGTTGCCAATTGGCATTTTAAAAATAGGTGCCGATAGGCATTTTAGATATAGAAGCCGATAGGCATTTCAAATATAGGTGCCGATAGGCATTCCAGATATGGTTGCCGATAGGCATTTCAAATATAGGTGCTGATATGCATTTTAGATGTAGTTTCCGATAGGCATTTCAAAAATTGATGCCGATAGGCATTTCAGATATAGGTGCCGATAGGCATTTCAGATATAGTTGCCGATTGGCATTTTAAAAACAGGTGCCGATAGGCATTTCAGATATAGGTGCCGATAGGCATTTCAGATATAGTTGCCGATTGGCATTTTAAAAATAGGTGCCGATAGGCATTTCGGATATAGAAGCCGATAGGTATTTCAAAAATAGGTGCCGATAGGCATTTCAGATATAGGTGCCTATAGGCATTTCAGATATATCTGCCGATTGGCATTTCTAAAATAGGAGCCAATAGGCATTTCAGATATAGGTGCCGATAGGCATATCAGATATAGTTGCCGATAGGCATTTAAAATATAGGTGCCGATAGGCATTTCAAATATAGGTGTCGATAGGCATTTCAGATATAAATGTCGAAAGGCATTTCAGATATAGGTGCCGATAGGCATTTCTGATGTGGTTGCCGATAGGCATTTCATAAATAGGTGCTGATAGGCATTTCAGATGTAGTTTTCGATAGGCATTTCAAAAATAGGTGCCGAATGGCATTTCAGATATAGGTGCCGATAGGCACTTCAGATATAGTTGCCGATTGGCATTTTAAAAATAGGTGCCGATAGGCATTTCAGATATAGAAGCCGATAGGCATTTCAAATATAGGTGCTGATAGGCATTCCAGATATGGTTGCCGATAGGCATTTCAAATATAAGTGCTGATAGGCATTTCAGATGTAGTTTCCGATTGGCATTTCAAAAATAGGTGCCGATAGTAATTTCAGATATAGGTGCCGAAAGGCATTTCAGATATAGTTGCCGATTAGCATTTTGAAAATAAGTGCCGATAGGCATTTCAGATATAGAAGCCGATAGGCATTTTAAATATAGGTGCCGATAGGCATTCCAGATATGGTTGCCGATAGGCATTTCAAATATAGGTGCTGATAGGCATTTCAGATGTAGTTTCCGATAGGCATTTCAGATGTAGTTTCCGATAGGCATTTCAAAAATTGGTGCCGATAGGCATTTCAGATATAGGTGCCGATAGGCATTTCAGATATATTTGCCGATTGGCATTTTAAAAATAGGTGCCGATAGGCATTTCAGATATAGATGCCGATAGGCATTTCAAATATAGGTGCCGATAGGCATTCCAGATATGGTTGCCGATAGGCATTTCAAATATAGGTGCTGATGGGAATTTCAGATGTAGTGTCCGATAGGCATTTCAAAAATAGGTACCGATAGGCATTTCAGATATAGGTGCCGATAGGCATTTCAGATATAGTTGCCGATTAGCATTTTTAAAATAGGTGCCGATAGGCATTTCAGATATAGAAGCCGATAGGTATTTCAAATATATGTGTCGATAGGCATTTCAGATATGGTTGCCGATAGGCATTTCAAATATAGGAGCAGATCGGCATTTCAGATGTATTTTCCGAAAGGCATTTCAAAAATAGGTGCCGATAGGCATTTCAGATATAGGTGCCGATAGGCATTTCAGATATAGTTGCCGATTGGCATTTTAAAAATAGGTGCAGATAGGCATTTCAGATATAGAAGCCGATAGGCATTTCAAATATAGGTGCCGATAGGCATTCCAAATATGGTTGCCGATAGGCATTTCAAATAATAAGTGCTGATAGGCATTTCAGATGTAGTTTCCGATAGGCATTTCAAAAATAGGTACCGATAGGCATTTCAGATATAGGTGCCGATAGGCATTTCAGATATAGTTGCCGATTGGCATTTTAAAAATAGGTGCCGATAGGCATTTCAGATATAGAAGCCGATAGGTATTTCAAATATAGGTGTCGATAGGCATTTCAGATATGGTTGCCGATAGGCATTTCAAATATAGGTGTCGATAGGCATTTCAGATATAGGCGCCTATAGGCATTTCAGATATATCTGCCGATTGGCATTTCAAAAATAGGTGCCGATAGGCATTTCAGATATAGGTGCCGATAGGCATATCAGATATAGTTGCCGATAGGCATTTAAAATATAGGTGCCGACAGGCATTTCAAATATAGGTGTCGATAGGCATTTCAGATATAAATGTCGAAAGGCATTTCAGATATAGGTGCCGATAGGCACTTCAGATATAGTTGCCGATTGGCATTTTAAAAATAGGTGCCGATAGGCATTTTTAGATATAGAAGCCGATAGGCATTTCAAATATAGATGCTGATAGGCATTCCAGATATGGTTGCCGATAGGCATTTCAAATAAAGGTGCTGATAGGCATTTCAGATGTAGTTTCCGATAGGCATTTCAAAAATAGGTGCCGATAGGCATTTCAGATATAGTTGCCGATTGGCATTTAAAAAATAGGTGCCGATAGGCATTTCAGATATTGAAGCCGATAGACATTTCAAATATAGGTGCCGATAGGCATTCCAGATGTGGTTGCCGATAGGCATTTCAAATATAGGTGCTGATAGGCATTTCAGATGTAGTTTCCGATATGCATTTCAAAAATAGGTGCCGATAGGCATTTCAGATATAGGTGCCGATAGGCATTTCAGATATAGTTGCCGATTGGCATTTTAAAAATAGGTGCCGATAGGCATTTCAAATATAGTAGCCGATAGGCATTTCAAATATAGGTGCCGATAGGCATTCCAGATATGGTTGCCGATAGGCATTTCAAATATAGGTGCTGATAGGCATTTCAGATGTAGTTTCCGATAGGCATTTCAAAAATTGGTGCCGATAGGCATTTCAGATATAGGTGCCGATAGGCATTTCAGATATAGTTGCCGATTGGCATTTTAAAAATAGGTGCCGATAGTCATTTCAGATATAGAAGCCGATAGGTATTTCAAATATAGGTGTCGATAGGCATTTCAGATATGGTTGCCGATAGGCATTTCAAATATAGGTGCTGATAGGCATTTTAGATGTAGTTTCCGATAGGCATTTCAAAAATAGGTGCCGATAGGCATTTCAGATAAAGGTGCCGATAGGCATATCAGATATAGTTGCCGATTGGCATTTAAAAATAGGTGTCGATAGGCATTTCAGATATAAATGCCGAAAGGCATTTCAGATATAGGTGCCGATAGGCTTCCCAGATATGGTTGCCGACAGGAATTTCAAATATAGGTGCTGATAGGCATTTCAGATGTAGTTTCCGATAGGCATTTCAAAAATTGGTGCCGATAGGCATTTCAGATATAGGTGCCAATAGGCATTTCAGAAATAGTTGCCAATTGGCATTTTAAAAATAGGTGTCGATAGGCATTTCAGATATAGGTGCCGATAGGCATTTCAGATATAGTTCCCGATTGGCAATTTAGAAATAACTGCCGATAGGCATTTCAGATATAGAAGCCAATAGGTATTTCAAATATAGGTGTCGATAGGCATTTCAGATATGGTTGCCGATAGGCATTTCAAATATAGGTGCTGATAGGCATTTCAGATGTAGTTTTCGATAGGCATTTCAAAAATAGGTGCCGATAGGCATTTCATATATAGGTGCCGATAGGCATTTCAGATATAGGTGCCGATAGGCAATTCAGAAATAGTTGCCAATTGGCATTTTAAAAATAGGTGTCGATAGGGATTTCAGATATAGAAGCCGATAGGCATTTCAAATATAGGTGCCGGTAGGCATTCCAGATATGGTTGCCGATAGGCATTTCAAATATAGGTGCTGATAGGCATTTCAGATGTAGTTTCCGATAGGCATTTCAAAAATTAGTGCCGATAGGCATTTCAGATATAGGTGCCGATAGGCATTTCAGATATATTTGCCGATTGGCATTTTAGAAATAAGTGCCGATAGGCATTTCAAATATAGAAGCCGAT
>JAVRKA010001094.1:0-26967 GCA_034508555.1 Venustoraphidia nigricollis | reverse complement strand
AGGTGCCGATAGGCATTTCAGATATAGTTGCCTATTGGCATTTTAAAAATAGGTGCCGATAGGCATTTCAGATATAGAAGCCGATAGGCATTTCAAATATAGGTGCCGATAGGCATTCCAGATATGGTTGCCGATAGGCATTTCAAATATAGGTGCTGATAGGCATTTCAGATGTAGTTTCCGATAGGCATTTCAAAAATAGGTGTCGATAGGCATTTCAGATATAGGTGTCGATAGGCATTTCAGATATAGGTGTCGATAGGCATTTCAGATATAGGTGTCGATAGGCATTTCAGATATAGGTGTCGATAGGCATTTCAGATATAGGTGTCGATAGGCATTTCAGATATAGGTGCCGATAGGCATTTCAGATATAGGTGTCGATAGGCATTTCAGATATAGGTGCCGATAGGCATTTCAGATATAGTTGCCGATTGGCATTTTAAAAATTGGTGCCGATAAGCATTTCAGATATAGAAGCCGATAGGCATTTCAAATATAGGTGCCGATCGGCATTCCAGATATGGTTGCCGATAGGCATTTCAAATATAGGTGCTGATAGGCATTTCAGATGTAGTTTCCGATAGGCATTTCAAAAATAGGTGTCGATAGGCATTTCAGATATAGGTGTCGATAGGCATATCAGATATAGGTGTCGATAGGCATTTCAGATATAGGTGTCGATAGGCATTTCAGATATAAGTGTCGATAGGCATTTCAGATATAGGTGTCGATAGGCATTTCAGATATAGGTGTCGATAGGCATTTCAGATATAGGTGTCGATAGGCATTTCAGATATAGGTGTCGAAAGGCATTTCAGATATAGGTGCCGATAGGCATTTCAGATATAGTTGCCGATTGGCATTTTAAAAATAGGTGCCGATAGGCATTTCAGATATAGAAGCCGATAGGCATTTCAAAAATAAGTGCCGATAGGCATTCCAGATATGGTTGCCGATAGGCATTTCAAATATAGGTGCCGATAGGCATTTCAGATGTAGTTTCCGATAGGCATTTCAAAAATAGGTGTCGATAGGCATTTCAGATATAGGTGTCGATAGGCATTTCAGATATAGGTGTCGATAGGCATTTCAGATATAGGTGTCGATAGGCATTTCAGATATAGGTGTCGATAGGCATTTCAGATATAGGTGTCGATAGGCATTTCAGATATAGGTGTCGATAGGCATTTCAGATATAGGTGTCGATAGGCATTTCAGATATAGGTGCCGATAGGCATTTCAGATACAGTTGCCGATTGGCATTTTAAAAATAGGTGCCGATAGGCATTTCAGATATAGAAGCCGATAGGCATTTCAAATATAGGTGCCGATAGGCATTCCAGATATGGTTGCCGATAGGCATTTCAAAAATAGGTGCTGATGGGCAGTTCAGATGTAGTTTCCGATAGGCATTTCAAAAATAGGTGTCGATAGGCATTTCAGATATAGGTGTCGATAGGCATTTCAGATATAGGTGTCGATAGGCATTTCAGATATAGGTGTCGATAGGCATTTCAGATATAGGTGTCGATAGGCATTTCAGATATAGGTGTCGATAGGCATTTCAGATATAGGTGTCGATAGGCATTTCAGATATAGGTGCCGATAGGCATTTCAGATATAGTTGCCGATTGGCATTTTAAAAATAGGTGCCGATAGGCATTTCAGGTATAGAAGCCGATAGGCATTTCAAATATAGGTGCCGATAGGCATTTCAGATATGGTTGCCGATAGGCATTTCAAATATAGGTGCTGATAGGCATTTCAGATGTAGTTTCCGATAGGCATTTCAAAAATAGGTGTCGATAGGCATTTCAGATATAGGTGTCGATAGGCATTTCAGATATAGGTGTCGATAGGCATTTCAGATATAGGTGTCGATAGGCATTTCAGATATAGGTGTTGATAGGCATTTCTGATATAGGTGTCGATAGGCATTTCAGATGTAGGTGTCGATTGGCATTTCAGATATAGGTGTCGATAGGCATTTCAGATATAGGTGCCGATAGGCATTTCAGATATAGTTGCCGATTGGCATTTTAAAAATAGGTGCCGATAGGCATTTCAGATATAGAAGCTGATAGGCATTTCAAATATTAGTGCCGATAGGCATTCCAGATACGGTTGCCGATAGGCATTTCAAATATAGGTGCTGATAGGCATTTCAGATGTAGTTTCCGATAGGCATTTCAAAAATAGGTGTCGATAGGCATTTCAGATATAGGTGTCGATAGGCATTTCAGATATAGGTGTCGATAGGCATTTCAGATATAGGTGTCGATAGGCATTTCAGATATAGGTGTCGATAGGCATTTCAGATATAGGTGTCGATAGGCATTTCAGATATAGGTGTCGATAGGCATTTCAGATATAGGTGCCGATAGGCATTTCAGATATAGTTGCCGATTGGCATTTTAAAAATAGGTGCCGATAGGCATTTCAGATATAGAAGCCGATAGGCATTTCAAATATAGGTGCCGATAGGCATTCGAGATATGGTTGCCGATAGGCATTTCAAATATAGGTGCTGATAGGCATTTTAGATATAGTTTCCGATAGGCATTTCAAAAATAGGTGTCGATAGGCATTTCAGATATAGGTGTCGATAGGCATTTCAGATATAGGTGTCGATAGGCATTTCAGATATAGGTGTCGATAGGCATTTCAGATATAGGTGTCGATCTGATAGGCATTTCAGATGTAGTTTTCAAAAATAGGTGTCGATAGGCATTTCAGATATAGGTGTCGATAGGCATTTCAGATATAGGTGTCGATAGGCATTTTAGATATAGGTGTCGATAGGCATTTCAGATATAGGTGTCGATAGGCATTTCAGATATAGGTGTCGATAGGCATTTCAGATATAGGTGCCGATAGGCATTTCAGATATAGTTGCCGATTGGCATTTTAAAAATAGGTGCCGATAGGCATTTCAGATATAGAAGCCGATAGGCATTTCAAATATAGGTGCCGATAGGCATTCCAGATATGGTTGCCGATAGGCATTTCAAATATAGGTGCTGATAGGCATTTCAGATGTAGTTTCCGAAAGGCATTTCAAAAATAGGTGTCGACAGGCATTTCAGATATAGGTGTCGATAGGCATTTCAGATATAGGTGTCGATAGGCATTTCAGATATAGGTGTCGATAGGCATTTCAGATATAGGTGTCGATAGGCATTTCAGATATAGGTGTCGATAGGCATTTCAGATATAGGTGTCGATAGGCATTTCAGATATAGGTGTCGATAGGCATTTCAGATATAGGTGCCGATAGGCATTTCAGATATAGTTGCCGATTGGCATTTTAAAAATAGGTGCCGTTAGGCATTTCAGATATAGAAGTTGATAGGCATTTCAAACATAGGTGCCGATAGGCATTCCAGATATGGTTGCCGATAAGCATTTCAAATATAGGTGCTGATAGGCATTTCAGATGTAGTTTCCGATAGGCATTTAAAAAATAGGTGTCGATAGGCATTTCAGATATAGGTGTCGATAGGCATTTCAGATATAGGTGTCGATAGGCATTTCAGATATAGGTGTCGATAGGCATTTCAGATATAAGTGTCGATAGGCATTTCAGATATAGGTGTCGATGGGCATTTCAGATATAGGTGTCGATAGGCATTTCAGATATAGGTGTCTATAGGCATTTCAGATATAGGTGCCGATAGGCATTTCAGATATAGTTGCCGATTGGCATTTTAAAAATAGGTGCCGATAGGCATTTCAGATATAGAAGCCGATAGGCATTTCAAATATAGGTGCCGATAGGCATTCCAGATATGGTTGCCGATAGGCATTTCAAATATAGGTGCTGTTAGGCATTTCAGATGTAGTTTCCGATAGGCATTTCAAAAATAGGTGTCGATAGGCATTTCAGATATAGGTGTCGATAGGCATTTCAGATATAGGTGTCGATAGTTATTTCAGATATAGGTGTCGATAGGCATTTCAGCTATAGGTGTCGATAGGCATTTCAGATATAGGTGTCGATAGGCATTTCAGATATAGGTGCCGATAGGCATTTCAGATATAGTTGCCGATTGGCATTTTAAAAATTGGTGCCGATAGGCATTTCAGATATAGAAGCCGATAGGCATTTCAAATATAGGTGCCGATAGGCATTCCAGATATGGTAGCCGATAGGCATTTCAAATATAGGTGCTGATAGGCATTTCAGATGTAGTTTCCGATAGGCATTTCAAAAATAGGTGTCGATAGGCATTTCAGATATAGGTGTCGATAGGCATTTCAGATATAGGTGTCGATAGGCATTTCAGATATAGGTGTCGATAGGCATTTCAGATATAGGTGTCGATAGGCATTTCAGATATAGGTGTCGATAGGCATTTCAGATATAGGTGTCGATAGGCATTTCAGATATAGGTGTCGATAGGCATTTCAGATATAGGTGTCGATAGGCATTTCAGATATAGGTGCCGATAGGCATTTCAGATATAGTTGCCGATTGGCATTTTAAAAATAGGTGCCGATAGGCATTTCAGATATAGAAGCCGATAGGCATTTCAAATATAGGTGCCGATAGGCATTCCAGATATGGTTGCCGATAGGCATTTCAAATATAGGTGCTGATAGGCATTTCAGATGTAGTTTCCGATAGGCATTTCAAAAATAGGTGTCGATAGGCATTTCAGATATAGGTGTCGATAGGCATTTCAGATATAGGTGTCGATAGGCATTTTAGATATAGGTGTCGATAGGCATTTCAGATATTGGTGTCGATAGGCATTTCAGATATAGGTGTCGATAGGCATTTCAGATATAGGTGCCGATAGGCATTCAGATATAGTTGCCGATTGGCATTTTAAAAATAGGTGCCGATAGGCATTTCAGATATAGAAGCCGATAGGCATTTCAAATATATGTGCCGATAGGCATTCCAGATATGGTTGCCGATAGGCATTTCAAATATAGGTGCTGATAGGCATTTCAGATGTAGTTTCCGATAGGCATTTCAAAAATAGGTGTCGATAGGCATTTCAGATATAGGTGTCGATAGGCATTTCAGATATAGGTGTCGATAGGCATTTCAGATATAGGTGTCGATAGGCATTTCAGATATAGGTGTCGATAGGCATTTCAGATATAGGTGTCGATAGGCATTTCAGATATAGGTGCCGATAGGCATTTCAGATATAGGTGTCGATAGGCATTTCAGATATAGGTGCCGATAGGCATTTCAGATATAGTTGCCGATTGGCATTTTAAAAATTGGTGCCGATAAGCATTTCAGATATAGAAGCCGATAGGCATTTCAAATATAGGTGCCGATCGGCATTCCAGATATGGTTGCCGATAGGCATTTCAAATATAGGTGCAGATAGGCATTTCAGATGTAGTTTCCGATAGGCATTTCAAAAATAGGTGTCGATAGGCATTTCAGATATAGGTGTCGATAGGCATTTCAGATATAGGTGTCGATAGGCATTTCAGATATAGGTGTCGATAGGCATTTCAGATATAGGTGTCGATAGGCATTTCAGATATAGGTGTCGATAGGCATTTCAGATATAGGTGTCGATAGGCATTTCAGATATAGGTGTCGATAGGCATTTCAGATATAGGTTTCGAAGGGCATTTCAGATATAGGTGCCGATAGGCATTTCAGATATAGTTGCCGATTGGCATTTTAAAAATAGGTGCCGATAGGCATTTCAGATATAGAAGCCGATAGGCATTTCAAAAATAGGTGCCGATAGGCATTCCAGATATGGTTGCCGATAGGCATTTCAAATATAGGTGCTGATAGGCATTTCAGATGTAGTTTCCGATAGGCATTTCAAAAATAGGTGTCGATAGGCATTTCAGATATAGGTGTCGATAGGCATTTCAGATATAGGTGTCGATAGGCATTTCAGATATAGGTGTCGATAGGCATTTCAGATATAGGTGTCGATAGGCATTTCAGATATAGGTGTCGATAGGCATTTCAGATATAGGTGCCGATAGGCATTTCAGATATAGTTGCCGATTGGCATTTTAAAAATAGGTGCCGATAGGCATTTCAGATATAGAAGCCGATAGGCATTTCAAAAATAGGTGCCGATAGGCATTCCAGATATGGTTGCCGATAGGCATTTCAAATATAGGTGCTGATAGGCATTTCAGATGTAGTTTCCGATAGGCATTTCAAAAATAGGTGTCGATAGGCATTTCAGATATAGGTGTCGATAGGCATTTCAGATATAGGTGTCGATAGGCATTTCAGATATAGGTGTCGATAGGCATTTCAGATATAGGTGTCGATAGGCATTTCAGATATAGGTGTCGATAGGCATTTCAGATATAGGTGTCGATAGGCATTTCAGATATAGGTGTCGATAGGCATTTCAGATATAGGTGCCGATAGGCATTTCAGATATAGTTGCCGATTGGCATTTTAAAAATAGGTGCCGATAGGCATTTCAGATATAGAAGCCGATAGGCATTTCAAATATAGGTGCCGATAGGCATTCCAGATATAGGTGTCGATGGGCATTTCAGATATAGGTGTCGATAGGCATTTCAGATATAGGTGTCGATAGGCATTTCAGATATAGGTGTCGATAGGCATTTCAGATATAGGTGTCGATAGGCATTTCAGATATAGGTGTCGATAGGCATTTCAGATATAGGTGCCGATAGGCATTTCAGATATAGTTGCCGATTGGCATTTTAAAAATAGGTGCCGATAGGCATTTCAGATATAGAAGCCGATAGGCATTTCAAATATAGGTGCCGATAGGCATTCCAGATATGTTTGCCGATAGGCATTTCAAATATAGGTGCTGATAGGCATTTCAGATGTAGTTTCCGATAGGCATTTAAAAAATAGGTGTCGATAGGCATTTCAGATATAGGTGTCGATAGGCATTTCAGATATAGGTGTCGATAGGCATTTCAGATATAGTTGTCGATAGGCATTTCAGATATAGGTGTCGATAGGCATTTCAGATATAGGTGTCGATGGGCATTTCAGATATAGGTGTCGATAGGCATTTCAGATATAGGTGCCGATAGGCATTTCAGATATAGTTGCCGATTGGCATTTTAAAAATAGGTGCCGATAGGCATTTCAGATATAGAAGCCGATAGGCATTTCAAATATAGGTGCCGATAGGCATTCCAGATATGGTTGCCGATAGGCATTTCAAATATAGGTGCTGATAGGCATTTCAGATGTAGTTTCCGATAGGCATTTCAAAAATAGGTGTCGATAGGCATTTCAGATATAGGTGTCGATAGGCATTTCAGATATAGGTGTCGATAGGCATTTCAGATATAGGTGTCGATAGGCATTTCAGCTATAGGTGTCGATAGGCATTTCAGATATAGGTGTCGATAGGCATTTCAGATATAGGTGCCGATAGGCATTTCAGATATAGTTGCCGATTGGCATTTTAAAAATTGGTGCCGATAGGCATTTCAGATATAGAAGCCGATAGGCATTTCAAATATAGGTGCCGATAGGCATTCCAGATATGGTTGCCGATAGGCATTTCAAATATAGGTGCTGATAGGCATTTCAGATGTAGTTTGCGATAAGCATTTCAAAAATAGGTGTCGATAGGCATTTCAGATATAGGTGTCGATAGGCATTTCAGATATAGGTGTCGATAGGCATTTCAGATATAGGTGTCGATAGGCATTTCAGATATAGGTGTCGATAGGCATTTCAGATATAGGTGTCGATAGGCATTTCAGATATAGGTGTCGATAGGCATTTCAGATATAGGTGTCGATAGGCATTTCAGATATAGGTGCCGATCGGCATTTCAGATATAGTTGCCGATTGGCATTTTAAAAATAGGTGCCGATAGGCATTTCAGATATAGAAGCCGATAGGCATTTCAAATATAGGTGCCGATAGGCATTCCAGATATGGTTGCCGATAGGCATTTCAAATATAGGTGCTGATAGGCATTTCAGATGTAGTTTCCGATAGGCATTTCAAAAATAGGTGTCGATAGGCATTTCAGATATAGGTGTCGATAGGCATTTCAGATATAGGTGTCGATAGGCATTTCAGATATAGGTGTCGATAGGCATTTCAGATATTGGTGTCGATAGGCATTTCAGATATAGGTGTCGATAGGCATTTCAGATAGAGGTGCCGATAGGCATTTCAGATATAGTTGCCTATTGGCATTTTAAAAATAGGTGCCGATAGGCATTTCAGATATAGAAGCCGATAGGCATTTCAAATTTAGGTGCCGATAGGCATTCCAGATATGGTTGCCGATAGGCATTTCAAATATAGGTGCTGATAGGCATTTCAGATGTAGTTTCCGATAGGCATTTCAAAAATAGGTGTCGATAGGCATTTCAGATATAGGTGACGATAGGCATTTCAGATATAGGTGTCGATAGGCATTTCAGATATAGGTGTCGATAGGCATTTCAGATATAGGTGTCGATAGGCATTTCAGATATAGGTGTCGATAGGCATTTCAGATATAGGTGCCGATAGGCATTTCAGATATAGGTGTCGATAGGCATTTCAGATATAGGTGCCGATAGGCATTTCAGATATAGTTGCCGATTGGCATTTTAAAAATTGGTGCCGATAAGCATTTCAGATATAGAAGCCGATAGG
This sequence comes from Venustoraphidia nigricollis, assembly GCA_034508555.1. Classification (NCBI taxonomy): domain Eukaryota; kingdom Metazoa; phylum Arthropoda; class Insecta; order Raphidioptera; family Raphidiidae; genus Venustoraphidia; species Venustoraphidia nigricollis. The sequence goes on along the minus strand of JAVRKA010001094.1, from coordinate 18,362 downwards.
CATTTCAAATATAGGTGCCGATCGGCATTCCAGATATGGTTGCCGATAGGCATTTCAAATATAGGTGCTGATAGGCATTTCAGATGTAGTTTCCGATAGGCATTTCAAAAATAGGTGTCGATAGGCATTTCAGATATAGGTGTCGATAGGCATATCAGATATAGGTGTCGATAGGCATTTCAGATATAGGTGTCGATAGGCATTTCAGATATAAGTGTCGATAGGCATTTCAGATATAGGTGTCGATAGGCATTTCAGATATAGGTGTCGATAGGCATTTCAGATATAGGTGTCGATAGGCATTTCAGATATAGGTGTCGAAAGGCATTTCAGATATAGGTGCCGATAGGCATTTCAGATATAGTTGCCGATTGGCATTTTAAAAATAGGTGCCGATAGGCATTTCAGATATAGAAGCCGATAGGCATTTCAAAAATAGGTGCCGATAGGCATTCCAGATATGGTTGCCGATAGGCATTTCAAATATAGGTGCTGATAGGCATTTCAGATGTAGTTTCCGATAGGCATTTCAAAAATAGGTGTCGATAGGCATTTCAGATATAGGTGTCGATAGGCATTTCAGATATAGGTGTCGATAGGCATTTCAGATATAGGTGTCGATAGGCATTTCAGATATAGGTGTCGATAGGCATTTCAGATATAGGTGTCGATAGGCATTTCAGATATAGGTGTCGATAGGCATTTCAGATATAGGTGTCGATAGGCATTTCAGATATAGGTGTCGATAGGCATTTCAGATATAGGTGCCGATAGGCATTTCAGATACAGTTGCCGATTGGCATTTTAAAAATAGGTGCCGATAGGCATTTCAGATATAGAAGCCGATAGGCATTTCAAATATAGGTGCCGATAGGCATTCCAGATATGGTTGCCGATAGGCATTTCAAAAATAGGTGCTGATGGGCAGTTCAGATGTAGTTTCCGATAGGCATTTCAAAAATAGGTGTCGATAGGAATTTCAGATATAGGTGTCGATAGGCATTTCAGATATAGGTTTCGATAGGCATTTCAGATATAGGTGTCGATAGGCATTTCAGATATAGGTGTCGATAGGCATTTCAGATATAGGTGTCGATAGGCATTTCAGATATAGGTGTCGATAGGCATTTCAGATATAGGTGCCGATAGGCATTTCAGATATAGTTGCCGATTGGCATTTTAAAAATAGGTGCCGATAGGCATTTCAGATATAGAAGCCGATAGGCATTTCAAATATAGGTGCCGATAGGCATTTCAGATATGGTTGCCGATAGGCATTTCAAATATAGGTGCTGATAGGCATTTCAGATGTAGTTTCCGATAGGCATTTCAAAAATAGGTGTCGATAGGCATTTCAGATATAGGTGTCGATAGGCATTTCAGATATAGGTGTCGATAGGCATTTCAGATATAGGTGTCGATAGGCATTTCAGATATAGGTGTTGATAGGCATTTCTGATATAGGTGTCGATAGGCATTTCAGATGTAGGTGTCGATTGGCATTTCAGATATAGGTGTCGATAGGCATTTCAGATATAGGTGCCGATAGGCATTTCAGATATAGTTGCCGATTGGCATTTTAAAAATAGGTGCCGATAGGCATTTCAGATATAGAAGCTGATAGGCATTTCAAATATTAGTGCCGATAGGCATTCCAGATACGGTTGCCGATAGGCATTTCAAATATAGGTGCTGATAGGCATTTCAGATGTAGTTTCCGATAGGCATTTCAAAAATAGGTGTCGATAGGCATTACAGATATAGGTGTCGATAGGCATTTCAGATATAGGTGTCGATAGGCATTTCAGATATAGGTGTCGATAGGCATTTCAGATATAGGTGTCGATAGGCATTTCAGATATAGGTGTCGATAGGCATTTCAGATATAGGTGTCGATAGGCGTTTCAGATATAGGTGCCGATAGGCATTTCAGATATAGTTGCCGATTGGCATTTTAAAAATAGGTGCCGATAGGCATTTCAGATATAGAAGCCGATAGGCATTTCAAATATAGGTGCCGATAGGCATTCCAGATATGGTTGCCGATAGGCATTTCAAATATAGGTGCTGATAGGCATTTCAGATATAGTTTCCGATAGGCATTTCAAAAATAGGTGTCGATAGGCATTTCAGATATAGGTGTCGATAGGCATTTCAGATATAGGTGTCGATAGACATTTCAGATATAGGTGTCGATAGGCATTTCAGATATAGGTGTCGATCTGATAGGCATTTCAGATGTAGTTTTCAAAAATAGGTGTCGATAGGCATTTCAGATATAGGTGTCGATAGGCATTTCAGATATAGGTGTCGATAGGCATTTCAGATATAGGTGTCGACAGGCATTTCAGATATAGGTGTCGATGGGCATTTCAGATATAGGTGTCGATAGGCATTTCAGATATAGGTGTCGATAGGCATTTCAGATATAGGTGCCGATAGGCATTTCAGATATAGTTACCGATTGGCATTTTAAAAATAGGTGCCGATAGGCATTTCAGATATAGAAGCCGATAGGCATTTCAAATATAGGTGCTGATAGGCATTTCAGATGTAGTTTCCGATAGGCATTTCAAAAATAGGTGTCGATAGGCATTTCAGATATAGGTGTCGATAGGCATTTCATATATAGGTGTCGATAGGCATTTCAGATATAGGTGTCGACAGGCATTTCAGATATAGGTGTCGATAGGCATTTCAGATATAGGTGTCGATAGGCATTTCAGATATAGGTGTCGATAGGCATTTCAAATATAGGTGTCGAAAGGCATTTCAGATATAGGTGCCGATAGGCATTTCAGTTATAGTTGCCGATTGGCATTTTAAAAATAGGTGCCGATAGGCATTTCAGATATAGAAGCCGATAGGCATTTCAAATATAGGTGCCGATAGGCATTCCAGATGTGGTTGCCGATAGGCATTTCAAATATAGGTGCTGATAGGCATTTCAGATGTAGTTTCCGATAGGCATTTCAAAAATAGGTGTCGATAGGCATTTCAGATATAGGTGTCGATAGGCATTTCAGATATAGGTGTCGATAGGCATTTCAGATATAGGTGTCGATAGGCATTTCAGATATAGGTGTCGATAGGCATTTCAGATATAGGTGTCGATAGGCATTTCAGATATAGGTGTCGATAGGCATTTCAGATATAGGTGTCGATAGGCATTTCAGATATAGGTGCCGATAGGCATTTCAGATATAGTTGCCGATTGGCATTTTAAAAATAGGTGCCGATAGGCATTTCAGATATAGAAGCCGATAGGCATTTCAAATATAGGTGCCGATAGGCATTCCAGATATGGTTGCCGATAGGCATTTCAGATGTAGTTTCCGATAGGCATTTCAAAAATAGGTGTCGATAGGCATTTCAGATATAGGTGTCGATAGGCATTTCAGATATAGGTGTCGATAGGCATTTCAGATATAGGTGTCGATAGGCATTTCAGATATAGGTGTCGATAGGCATTTCAGATATAGGTGTCGATAGGCATTTCAGATATAGGTGTCGATAGGCATTTCAGATATAGGTGTCGATAGGCATTTTAGATTTAGTTGCCGATTGGCATTTTAAAAATAGGTGCCGATAGGCATTTCAGATATAGAAGCCGATAGGCATTTCAAATATAGGTGCCGATAGGCATTCCAGATGTGGTTGCCGATAGGCATTTCAAATATAGGTGCTGATAGGCATTTCAGATGTAGTTTCCGATAGGCATTTCAAAAATAGGTGTCGATAGGCATTTCAGATATAGGTGTCGATAGGCATTTCAGATATAGGTGTCGATAGGCATTTCAGATATAGGTGTCGATAGGCATTTCAGATATAGGTGTCGATAGGCATTTCAGATATAGGTGTCGATAGGCATTTCAGATATAGGTGTCGATAGGCATTTCAGATATAGGTGTCGATAGGCATTTCAGATATAGGTGCCGATAGGCATTTTAGATTTAGTTGCCGATTGGCATTTTAAAAATAGGTGCCGATAGGCATTTCAGATATAGAAGCCGATAGGCATTTCAAATATAGGTGCCGATAGGCATTCCAGATATGGTTGCCGATAGGCATTTCAAATATAGGTGCTGTTAGGCATTCCGGATGTAGTTTCCGATAGGCATTTCAAAAATAGGTGTCGATAGGCATTTCAGTTATAGGTGTCGATAGGCATTTCAGATATAGGTGTCGATTGGCATTTCAGATATAGGTGTCGATAGGCATTTCAGATATAGGTGCCGATAGGCATTTTAGATATAGTTGCCGATTGGCATTTTAAAAATAGGTGCCGATAGGCGTTTCAGATATAGAAGCCGATAGGCATTTCAAATATAGGTGCCGATAGGCATTCCAGATATGGTTGCCGATAAGCATTTCAAATATAGGTGCTGATAGGCATTTCAGATGTAGTTTTCGATAGGCATTTCAAAAATAGGTGTCGATAGGCATTTCAGATATAGGTGTCGATAGGCATTTCAGATATAGGTGTCGATAGGCATTTCAGATATAGGTGTCGATAGGCATTTCAGAAATAGGTGTCAATAGGCATTTCAGATATAGGTGTCGATAGGCATTTCAGATATAGGTGTCGATAGGCATTTCAGATATAGGTGTCGATAGGCATTTCAGATATAGGTGTCGATAGGCATTTCAGATATAGGTGCCGATAGGCATTTCAGATATAGTTGCCGATTGGCATTTTAAAAATAGGTGCCGATAGGCATTTCAGATATAGAAGCCGATAGGCATTTCAAATATAGGTGCCGATAGGCATTCCAGATATGGTTGCCGATTGGCATTTCAAATATAGGTGCTGATAGGCATTTCAGATGTAGTTTCCGATAGGCATTTCAAAAATAGGTGTCGATAGGCATTTCAGATATAGGTGTCGAAAGGCATTTCAGATATAGGTGTCGATAGGCATTTCAGATATAGGTGTCGATAGGCATTTCAGATATAGGTGTCGATAGGCATTTCAGATATAGGTGTCGATAGGCATTTCAGATATAGGTGCCGATAGGCATTTCAGATATAGGTGTCGATAGGCATTTCAGATATAGGTGTCGATAGGCATTTCAGATATAGGTGTCGATAGGCATTTCAGATATAAGTGTCGATAGGCATTTCAGATATAGGTGCCGATAGGCATTTCAGATATAGTTGCCGATTGGCATTTTAAAAATAGGTGCCGAAGGGCATTTCAGATATAGAAGCCGATAGGCATTTCAAATATAGGTGCCGATAGGCATTCCAGATATGGTTGCCGATAGGCATTTCAAATATAGGTGCTGATAGGCATTTCAGATGTAGTTTCCGATAGGTATTTCAAAAATAGGTGTCGATAGGCATTTCAGATATAGGTGTCGATAGGCATTTCAGATATAGGTGTCGATAGGCATTTCAGATATAGGTGTCGATAGGCATTTCAGATATAGGTGTCGATAGGCATTTCAGATATAGGTGTCGATAGGCATTTCAGATATAGGTGTCGATAGGCATTTCAGATATAGGTGTCGATAGGCATTTCAGATATAGGTGCCGATAGGCATTTCAGATATAGTTGCCGATTGGCATTTTAAAAATAGGTGCCGATAGGCATTTCAGATATAAAAGCCGATAGGCATTTCAAATATAGGTGGCGATAGGCATTCCAGATATGGTTGCCGATAGGCATTTCAAATATAGGTGCTGATAGGCATTTCAGATGTAGTTTCCGATAGGCATTTCAAAAATAGGTGTCGATAGGCATTTCAGATATAGGTGTCGATAGGCATTTCAGATATAGGTGTCGATAGGCATTTCAGATATAGGTGTCGATAGGCATTTCAGATATAGGTGTCGATAGGCATTTCAGATATAGGTGTCGATAGGCATTTCAGATATAGGTGTCGATAGGCATTTCAGATATAGGTGTCGATAGGCATTTCAGATATAGGTGTCGATAGGCATTTCAGATATAGGTGTCGATAGGCATTTCAGATATAGGTGTCGATAGGCATTTCAGATATAGGTGTCGATAGGCATTTCAGATATAGGTGTCGATAGGCATTTCAGATATAGGTGCCGATAGGCATTTCAGATATAGTCGCCGATTGGCATTTTAAAAATAGGTGCCGATAGGCATTTCAGATATAGAAGCCGATAGGCATTTTAAATATAGGTGCCGATAGGCATTCCAGATATGGTTGCCGATAGGCATTTCAAATATAGGTGCTGATAGGCATTTCAGATGTAGTTTCCGATAGGCATTTCAAAAAAAGGTGTCGATAGGCATTTCAGATATAGGTGTCGATAGGCATTTCAGATATAGGTGTCGATAGGCATTTCAGATATAGGTGTCGATAGGCATTTCAAATATAGGTGTCGATAGGCATTTCAGATATAGGTGTCGATAGGCCTTTTAGATATAGGTGTCGATAGGCATTTCAGATATAGGTGCCGATAGGCATTTCAGATATAGTTGCCGATTGGCATATTAAAAATAGGTGCCGATAGGCATTTCAGATATAGAAGCCGATAGGCATTTCAAATATAGGTGCCGATAGGCATTCCAGATATGGTTGCCGATAGGCATTTCAAATATAGGTGCTGATAGGCATTTCAGATGTAGTTTCCGATAGGCATTTCAAAAATAGGTGTCGATAGGCATTTCAGATATAGGTGTCGATAGGCATTTCAGATATAGGTGTCTAAAGGCATTTCAGATATAGGTGTCGATAGGCATTTCAGATATAGGTGTCGATAGGCATTTCAGATATAGGTGTCGATAGGCATTTCAGATATAGGTGTCGATAGGCATTTCAGATATAGGTGTCGATAGGCATTTCAGATATAGGTGCCGATAGGCATTTCAGATATAGTTGCCGATTGGCATTTTAAAAATAGGTGCCGATATGCATTTCAGATATAGAAGCCGATAGGCATTTCAAATATAGGTGCCGATAGGCATTCCAGATATGGTTGCCGATAGGCATTTCAAATATAGGTGCTGATAGGTATTTCAGATGTAGTTTCCGATAGGCATTTCAAAAATAGGTGTCGATAGGCATTTCAGATATAGGTGTCGATAGGCATTTCAGATATAGGTGTCGATAGGCATTTCAGATATAGGTGACGATAGGCATTTCAGATATAGGTGTCGATAGGCATTTCAGATATAGGTGTCGATAGGCATTTCAGATATAGGTGTCGATAGGCATTTCAGATATAGGTGTCGATAGGCATTTCAGATATAGGTGTCGATAGGCATTTCAGATAAAGGTGCCGATAGGCATTTCAGATATAGTTACCGATTGGCATTTTAAAAATAGGTGCCGATAGGCATTTCAGATATAGAAGCCGATAGGCATTTCAAATATAGGTGCCGATAGGCATTCCAGATATGGTTGCCGATAGGAATTTCAAATATAGGTGCTGATAGGCATTTCAGATGTAGTTTCCGATAGGCATTTCAAAAATAGGTGTCGATAGGCATTTCAGATATAGGTGTCGATAAGCATTTCAGATATAGGTGTCGATAGGCATTTCAGATATAGGTGTCGATAGGCATTTCAGATATAGGTGTCGATAGGCATTTCAGATATATGTGTCGATAGGCATTTCAGATATAGGTGTCGATAGGCATTTCAGATATAGGTGTCGATAGGCATTTCAGATATAGGTGCCGATAGGCATTTCAGATATAGTTGCCGATTGGCATTTTAAAAATAGGTGCCGATAGGCATTTCAGATATAGAAGCCGATAGGCATTTCAAATATAGGTGCCGATAGGCATTCCAGATATGGTTGCCGATAGGCATTTCAAATATAGGTGCTGATAGGCATTTCAGATGTAGTTTCCGATAGGCATTTCAAAAATAGGTGTCGATAGGCATTTCAGATATAGGTGTCGATAGGCATTTCAGATATAGGTGTCGATAGGCATTTCAGATATAGGTGTCGATAGGCATTTCAGATATAGGTGTCGATAGGAATTTCAGATATAGGTGTCGATAGGCATTTCAGATATAGGTGTCGATAGGCATTTCAGATATAGGTGTCGATAGGCATTTCAGATATAGGTGCCGATAGGCATTTCAGATATAGTTGCCGATTGGCATTTAAAAAATAGGTGCCGATAGGCATTTCAGATATAGTAGCCTATAAGCATTTCAAATATAGGTGCCGATAGGCATTCAAGATATGGTTGCCGATAGGCAATTCAAATATAGGTGCTGATAGGCATTTCAGGTGTAGTTTCCGATAGGCATTTCAAAAATAGGTGTCGATAGGCATTTCAGATATAGGTGTCGATAGGCATTTCAGATATAGGTGTCGATAGGCATTTCAGATATATAGGTGTCGATAGGCATTTCAGATATAGGTGCCGATAGGCATTTCAGATATAGTTGCCGATTGGCATTTTAAAAATAGGTGCGCATAGGCATTTCAGATATAGAAGCCGATAGGCATTTCAAATATAGGTGCCGATAGGCATTCCAGATATCGTTGCCGATAATCATTTCAAATATAGGTGCTGATAGGCATTTCAGATGTAGTTTCCGATAGGCATTTCAAAAATAGGGGTCGATAGGCATTTCAGATATAGGTGTCGATAGGCATTTCAGATATAGGTGTCGATAGGCATTTCAGATATAGGTGTCGATAGGCATTTCAGATATAGGTGTTGATAGGCATTTCAGATATAGGTGTCGATAGGCATTTCAGATATAGGTGCCGATAGGCATTTCAGATATAGTTGGCCGATTGGCATTTTAAAAATAGTGCCGATAGGCATTTCAGATATAGAAGCCGATAGGCATTTCAAATATAGGTGCCGATAGGCATTCCAGATATGGTTGCCAATAGGCATTTCAAATATAGGTGCTGATAGGCATTTCAGATGTAGTTTCCGATAGGCATTTCAAAAATAGGTGTCGATAGGCATTTCAGATATAGGTGTCGATAGGCATTTCAGATATTGGTGTCGATAGGCATTTCAGATATAGGTGTCGATAGGCATTTCAGATATAGGTGTCGATAGGTATTTCAGATATAGGTGTCGATAGGCATTTCAGATATAGGTGTCGATAGGCATTTCAGATATAGGTGTCGATAGGCATTTCAGATATAGGTGCCGATAGGCATTTCAGATATATTGCCGAATTGGCATTTTAAAAATAGGTGCCGATAGGCATTTCAGATATAGAAGCCGATAGGCATTTCAAATATAGGTGCCGATAGGCATTCCAGATATGGTTGCCGATAGGCATTTCAAATATAGGTGCTGATAGGCATTTCAGATGTAGTTTTCGATAGGCATTTCAAAAATAGGTGTCGATAGGCATTTCAGATATAGGTGTCGATAGGCATTTCAGATATAGGTGTCGATAGGCATTTCAGATATAGGTGTCGATAGGCATTTCAGATATATGTGTCGATAGGCATTTCAGATATAGGTGTCGATAGGCATTTCAGATATAGGTGTCGATATGCATTTCAGATATAGGTGCCGATAGGCATTTCAGATATAGTTGCCGATTGGCATTTTAAAAATAGGTGCCGATAGGCATTTCAGATATAGAAGCCGATAGGCATTTCAAATATAGGTGCCGATAGGCATTCCAGATATGGTTGCCGATAGGCATTTCAAATATAGGTGCTGATAGGCATTTCAGATGTAGTTTCCGATAGGCATTTCAAAAATAGGTGTCGATAGGCATTTCAGATATAGGTGTCGATAGGCATTTCAGATATAGGTGTCGATAGGCATTTCAGATATAGGTGTCGATAGGCATTTCAGATATAGGTGTCGATAGGCATTTCAGATATAGGTGTCGATAGGCATTTCAGATATAGGTGTCGATAGGCATTTCAGATATAGGTGTCGATAGGCATTTCAGATATGGGTGCCGATAGGCATTTCAGATATAGTTGCCGATTGGCATTTTAAAAATAGGTGCCGATAGGCATTTCAGATATAGAAGCCGATAGGCATTTCAAATATAGGTGCCGTTAGGCATTCCAGATATGGTTGCCGATAGGCATTTCAAATATAGGTGCTGATAGGCATTTCAGATGTAGTTTCCGATAGGCATTTCAAAAATAGGCGTCGATAGGCATTTCAGATATAGGTGTCGATAGGCATTTCAGATATAGGTGTCGATAGGCATTTCAGATATAGGTGTCGATAGGCATTTCAGATATAGGTGTCGATAGGCATTTCAGATATAGGTGTCGATAGGCATTTCAGATATAGGTGTCGATAGGCATTTTAGATATAGGTGTCGATAGGCATTTCAGATATAGGTGCCGATAGGCATTTCAGATATAGTTGCCGATTGGCATTTTAAAAATAGGTGCCGATAGGCATTTAAGATATAGAAGCCGATAAGCATTTCAAATATAGGTGCCGATAGGCATTCCAGATATGGTTGCCGATAGGCATTTCAAATATAGGTGCTGATAGGCATTTCAGATGTAGTTTCTGATAGGCATTTCAAAAATAGGTGTCGATAGGCATTTCAGATATAGGTGTCGATAGGCATTTCAGATATAGGTGTCGATAGGCATTTCAGATATAAGTGTCGATAGGCATTTTAGATATAGGTGTCGATAGGCATTTCAGATATAGGTGTCGATAGGCATTTCAGATATAGGTGTCGATAGGCATTTCAGATATAGGTGTCGATAGGCATTTCAGATATAGTTGTCTATAGGCATTTCAGATATAGGTGCCGATAGGCATTTCAGATATAGTTGCTGATTGGCATTTTAAAAATAGGTGCCGATAGGCATTTCAGATATAGAAGCCGATAGGCATTTCAAATATAGGTGCCGATAAGAATTCCAGATATGGTTGCCGATAGGCATTTTAAATATAGGTGCTGATAGGCATTTCAGATGTAGTTTCCGATAGGCATTTCAAAAATAGGTGTCGATAGGCATTTCAGATATAGGTGTCGATAGGCATTTCAGATATAGGTGTCGACAGGCATTTCAGATATTAGTGTCGATAGGCATTTCTGATATAGGTGTCGATAGGCATTTCAGATATAGGTGCCGATAGGCATTTCAGATATAGTTTCCGATTGGCATTTTAAAAATAGGTGCCGATAGGCATTTCAGATATAGAAGCCGATAGGTATTTCAAATATAGGTGCCGATAGGCATTCCAGATATGGTTGCCGATAGGCATTTCAAATATAGGTGCTGATAGGCATTTCAGATGTAGTTTCCGATAGGCATTTCAAAAATAGGTGTCGATAGGCATTTCAGATATAGGTGTCGATAGGCATTTCAGATATAGGTGTCGATAGGCATTTCAGATATAGGTGTCGATAGGCATTTCAGATATAGGTGTCGATAGGCATTTCAGATATAGGTGTCGATAGGCATTTCAGATATAGGTGTCGATAGGCATTTCAGATATAGGTGTCGATAGGCATTTCAGATATAGGTGCCGATAGGCATTTCAGATATAGTTGCCGATTGGCATTTTAAAAATAGGTGCCGATAGGCATTTCAGATATAGAAGCCGATAGGCATTTCAAATATAGGTGCCGATAGGCATTCCAGATATGTTTGCCGATAGGCATTTCAAATATAGGTGCTGATAGGCATTTCAGATGTAGTTTCCGATAGGCATTTCAAAAATAGGTGTCGATAGGCATTTCAGATATAGGTGTCGATAGGCATTTCAGATATAGGTGTCGATAGGCATTTCAGATATAGGTGTCGATAGGCATTTCAGATATAGGTGTCGATAGGCATTTCAGATATAGGTGTCGATAGGCATTTCAGATATAGGTGTCGATAGGCATTTCAGATATAGGTGTCGATAGGCATTTCAGATATAGGTGTCGATAGGCATTTCAGATATGGGTGCCGATAGGCATTTCAGATATAGTTGCCGATTGGCATTTTAAAAATAGGTGCCGATAGGCATTTCAGATATAGAAGCCGATAGGCATTTCAAATATAGGTGCCGTTAGGCATTCCAGATATGGTTGCCGATAGGCATTTCAAATATAGGTGCTGATAGGCATTTCAGATGTAGTTTCCGATAGGCATTTTAAAAATAGGTGTCGATAGGCATTTCAGATATAGGTATCGATAGGCATTTCAGATATAGGTGTCGATAGGCATTTCAGATATAGGTGTCGATAGGCATTTCAGATATAGGTGTCGATAGGCATTTCAGATATAGGTGTCGATAGGCATTTCAGATATAGGTGTCGATAGGCATTTCAGATATAGGTGTCGATAGGCATTTCAGATATGGGTGCCGATAGGCATTTCAGATATAGTTGCCGATTGGCATTTTAAAAATAGGTGCCGTGTGGCGAAGTGAAACTTACCACCATTGTAAATCGTCCTTTACTTTTATTTTATTTACTTTATGTCACAATTATTCTAGCACTTATGCAACCGTCTAGATAATAGTAAATTCCGATAGAGTTTTGGGTAGTATGACCGCAGATTTCGGACTGAAATAAACCAAAATATTCATTCAAGCATTTTTTCTTATTATTTTCGGTGCGCGAAATAAATAGTTTAATTAAAAATCATTAAACTGATATCGATAGATCACTATAAAATATTAAGAAATATAACACTAAACGATTGCATAAGTGCTAGTATAATTATAATTAAAATACGTTTAAAATTCTGTATTAAAAAAATACTGTAATAATTGTTTGAATTATTAATATACATTTCTAACAGAAACTGTTGTACATTAATTAAAAAAAAAAATAGTTTAAGGGCCCAGCACGATCCCAGCACAGTTTCTACAGAAGTTACATAACAGTTTCAACGTTTTGCGTTTTATTTCAATATTTTTCGTTTGTAAATTCGGATTTTTTTAAAAATTTGGTGAATTATGGAACGTACACCAGCACCTACGGGTCCTGTAACACGATTACAAAGTCGTCGTCGCTCACGTTCGTTAGATCGCCAAATATTGGATACAAATCAAAATTTTTCAAGCTTACATCATCCACTCATCGCAAGCCCAGGTGATCCAGTTCAGCAACCACATGTTGAATCAGCGCATTTACTCAATTTGCAAGAAAATGTTAATACTGCCGAGATGCCACAACAATTAAATCAAGACGCTTCGACTAGATCAAATCCCAGATTTGGAGGATCGTCACCAATTACAGTAAATGAACAGTTACGCAATATCTCAATAAATCAAGATCGTAACAGGCAAGCAATATTAGGTTTGGCAAGATCACAACAAGAACTAAGAACAGTAATGTCTTCTGTTCAATTATTGCCCAACGCCAATGCTGAAGCTTCATTACATATGAATAATGACGAATCAGTCCCACGAAGTCGCCAAACAGAATCTTTGTATCGCTGGGGTATTAAACCTGTTACCTGGCTCGAATCAATTCCGATCTGCAATGGATTAGATTCTCAACTGCTTCTAAAATTTATAGTACAGATTGATTCGCTAGTTGAAACTCGAGTATTACCGGAGCACCACTTGATGGAAATGTTAGTTATGAAAACCGATGGCTATCTTCGCCAACGATGGTATGAAATTATCGATCGTAGTCGACAGTGGAATGTAGTCAAGACTAATTTAATTAAAGCATTACTCTCCGATCTTGATTTGGAGCATCTACGAACGCAGCTAATTTATCGATGGCAGAATCCGTCTGAATCCTTCAGAGAATATGTGCAAGATATAGTCTCAAAGTCTCGAGCTTTAAACCTATCTATGACCGAAGCCGAACTTGCATCTGTAATTTTTAATCATATTAATAACGATACTTATAATCTACTTCGCATCGCCAAACCACCCAATAACGTTCAAGAGTTACGCGTGTTGGCCGATCAAATTTACTCCGCTCAGTGTAGACACCAAGCGTATCTACAGTATACACAGCGTTTATCCGATGAGACTCAGCCTCCCAATAGAACACAGTCATCAAGCAATACTACCGCCGAATTAAATCGTCCAAGCTCGTCAGCACCGAGAAGATTTAATAATCAACGCTCCTGACGCCAGAAAAAATCACTTACCTCCTTTTATCGTCAGCCAGCTCCCAAATCTCTTCTTCCTCTCCTTCAATTATCAATTCATAGAACCAAACTCATCGCGCTCCTTGATACCGGAGCCAATGTTTCTCTAATTTCCAAAAATGTCCTGAAAAATTTGAATAGAAAACATTTTTCAATTATTTCCTGTTTTCAAAAATGCTGTCTTGCAAACGGAACGACAGTCACAATTAAAGAGCAAGCTCGTCTAATCTTCAAGATTGGCCCATACACGTGGCGATTTAACTTTCTAGTTGTCAACAAGCTACAGTACGACATGATTCTAGGCATTGATGTATTAAGCCATAGTAATCTACAAATAAATTTACGTAACCGTACCGCTTCATTTTCTTTCGATCCGGCATTAGTTCTACCGTTACTGGAATCCAAGTCCGGTCTATCTTCGTCGAACAACATATCACTGGAAAATTGTACTCCAATGACAGTTGAAGAACGAACACGATTGACTAAGCTCCTTGATGATTTCAATGACGTCATAACTCACCGCATTGGAAGGACATCGCAGTACATCTACCAAATTCGACTCACTGATGATGTACCCGTACGGAAGCCGCCATACTCATTAACTCCGCCTAAGTCTGAAGAAATGGATAAGCATATTCAACAGTTATTGGACAATGGCGTCATAGAACCATCGAAGTCACCTTACGGTTCGCCTGCATTTTTAATACCAAAAAAGGATGGCAGCCGAAGGTTATGTGTTGATTATCGCTTCCTGAATAAAAAGATAGTCTATGACACCTTTCCAAGCCCTTCAGTGGATAATGTATTTCAATCACTTAAAGGATCAACTATATTCACCATAATTGATTTAAATTCAGCGTTCTATCAAATTCCATTATCAGATGATTCCAAAGGGTTTACAACATTTGTGGTACCCAGTGGTGCTTATCAATTTAAATACACTCCTTTTGGGTTGTGTGTATCGCCGCAAGCACTTAACAGGATAATTTTTTCAATATTCGCCGACTTACGCTACAAATATGTTTATCCGTATTTTGATGACATCATCATCTATAGCAAAAACATAGAAGCACATCTGACGCATTTAAAGGAAGTATTTACTCGTCTTCGCACATCCGGGTTCACAGTCAATCCAGAAAAAATTAAACTCTGTATGACTCGGTTGCCGTATCTTGGGCATATTATCTCAAGCGATGGTTTCTCCGTTGATCCTGCGAAGACTCAAGTCATACAAGACTATCCACTTCCAAAAAACTTGCGACAGTTGATGCGATTTCTTGGCATGGTGGGATTCTATGGAAGGTTTATTCCATCTTTCTCCGAATTGGCCGCGCCATTACATCACATGAAGAAGAAAGGCGTTAAATTTAATATGGGCACTGAGCAAATCAACGCCTTTACGGAGCTGAAAAGAAAACTAAGGTCGCCACCAATCTTAATATATCCCGATTTTGATTTTTCTTTTGTTTTACAGGTCGACGCTTCAGATGTAGCCCTTGGAGCTGTTTTGTTGCAAATGCGTGATAATATTCTACGTCCAGTTCAGTATGCGAGCCGCCGTTTGACAGTTGCTGAATCACGGTACCCAATTTACGAACGTGAGGCGTTAGCTGCGGTTTGGGCGATAGAAAAATTCTCTGATTACCTGGAGATATTACCGTTTGTCTTGCAGACCGACAACGCCGCCATCAATTATATTTTCAATCATCCAAAACAATTGGGCAAAGTTGGCCGTTGGGCTCTACGTCTAGCGCGATTCAAATTTACCGTTGAACATATTCGAGGTTCTGATAATGTCATCGCTGATGCACTCAGCCGCATGTATAGTTCAGAAGACCACGAAGATGTCGTTCAAGACCCACCACATCAAGTTAACATGCTGGACTCGCTTCCCGAGGCATTCCAGTCTATTCAACAGCACCAAAGACGAGATCCAGAACTGAAATTAATCATGCAACGTCTTGACCGTGCTGAGGATATGCCAAACTACGTCATGAAGAAAGGTACACTTCTACGAAAAGTTGGCAAAAGGCTGGAAAAGCGAGTTGTAGTCCCTGAAGCTTTACGCCCCATGATACTTCATTACTACCACGACTTACAAACCGCGGGCCATCAAGGTATCACACGCACTTATAATTTAATAGCAAGAAACTTTTGGTGGCTAAATATGTATACTGCTGTGAAGACATATGTGCGAGGATGTCCTATCTGCCAACAGTGTAAGGCAAGTAATACTCCGCCAGCAGGACTGATGATAAGTAACACACCTACCCGAGTCTGGCAAAGAATATACGTTGATCATGTCGGACCTTTAGTACGAACGTCACGAGGAAACGTATACGCTATCACTCTTACCGATGCCTACTCGAAGTGGCTTGAGATTTTGCCTGTTCGTCGTGCAACTGCCGAAGTTACTGTCCAGAGATTAATACGCTGTATTTGGTCGAGATATGGTCCACCCGAATATATTGTTACAGACAATGCGAAATGCTTCACTTCTTCAAAATTCAAGCGTATGTGCCTATCGTGGGGAATACGTCACATACTGACGACGCCTTATCGCGCTCAAGCTAACATGGTAGAGCGGTATAATCGAAACTTAAAAGCGACATTATCCACTATTATAAAAAGTTTATCCGCTTCACACCGTCAATGGGATGATTATATACCATATGTCAGCCTGAGTCACAATTCAAGTGTAAGTGAGGTCACCAACACAACGCCAGCCCTCGTCTTTCTTGGAAGAGATATACCTCAAGCTCTTGAAAATCGCTGGGGGCTTCACGGTTTGACCGATCAACAAAGACGAGTAACTGACGAAGAAGTTCAGCTCGCCTTGAACAAAGCTAAGTCAAAGATGCAGAAGCTATATAACCGTGGTCGAGTGGCCAATCCGTTTCAAGTTGGTCAAGAAGTTCTTCAGCGACTTCACACCGTAATCAAACCAGGTGAAAATCTTGCGGCCAAGTTCATTCCACGTTGGTCGTCCCCCAGACGAATAGTTGAATTCACTTCTCCAGTCACTGTTGTCGTAGAAGACGTTGATGA
Organism: Venustoraphidia nigricollis; assembly: GCA_034508555.1. Lineage (NCBI taxonomy): Eukaryota > Metazoa > Arthropoda > Insecta > Raphidioptera > Raphidiidae > Venustoraphidia > Venustoraphidia nigricollis. The sequence continues at coordinate 1,301 of JAVRKA010001094.1, read as the reverse complement.
TCCGGCCGAGCGACACCGCGCTCACATCGATCAATTGAGACCGTTCGTTAGAAGACTTTCACTTGGACCCGTGGTTCCAGATCCAGGAGGGGAGGATGTGGCGAAGTGAAACTTACCACCATTGTAAATCGTCCTTTACTTTTATTTTATTTACTTTATGTCACAATTATTCTAGCACTTATGCAACCGTCTAGATAATAGTAAATTCCGATAGAGTTTTGGGTAGTATGACCGCAGATTTCGGACTGAAATAAACCAAAATATTCATTCAAGCATTTTTTCTTATTATTTTCGGTGCGCGAAATAAATAGTTTAATTAAAAATCATTAAACTGATATCGATAGATCACTATAAAATATTAAGAAATATAACACTAAACGATTGCATAAGTGCTAGTATAATTATAATTAAAATACGTTTAAAATTCTGTATTAAAAAAATACTGTAATAATTGTTTGAATTATTAATATACATTTCTAACAGAAACTGTTATACATTAATTAAAAAAAAAAATAGTTTAAGGGCCCAGCACGATCCCAGCCGTTACAGCCGATAGGCATTTCAGATATAGAAGCCGATAGGCATTTCAAATATAGATGCCGTTAGGCATTCCAGATATGGTTGCCGATAGGCATTTCAAATATAGGTGCTGATAGGCATTTCAGATGTAGTTTCCGATAGGCATTTTAAAAATAGGTGTCGATAGGCATTTCAGATATAGGTGTCGATAGGCATTTCAGATATAGGTGTCGATAGGCATTTCAGATATAGGTGTCGATAGGCATTTCAGATATAGGTGTCGATAGGCATTTCAGATATAGGTGTCGATAGGCATTTCAGATATAGGTGTCGATAGGCATTTTAGATATAGGTGTCGATAGGCATTTCAGATATAGGTGCCGATAGGCATTTCAGATATAGTTGCCGATTGGCATTTTAAAAATAGGTGCCGATAGGCATTTCAGATATAGAAGCCGATAAGCATTTCAAATATAGGTGCCGATAGGCATTCCAGATATGGTTGCCGATAGGCATTTCAAATATAGGTGCTGATAGGCATTTCAGATGTAGTTTCCGATAGGCATTTCAAAAATAGGTGTCGATAGGCATTTCAGATATAGGTGTCGATAGGCATTTCAGATATAGGACAGGCATTTCAGATATAGGTGTCGATAGGCATTTCAGATATAGGTGTCGATAGGCATTTCAGATATAGGTGCCGATAGGCATTTCGGATATAGTTTCCGATTGGCATTTTAAAAATAGGTGCCGATAGGCATTTCAGATATAGAAGCCGATAG
>JAVRKA010001093.1:0-26969 GCA_034508555.1 Venustoraphidia nigricollis | reverse complement strand
CTACATCTTTTAACAATATAAAGCAGCTCAAATTTAGTGGTTTTATCGTTCAGTGCACAATTATCTCTTTCGCCCCACTATTATAATATTTTATTAGCTAATTATCCTATAAAACAGAAGACTTAAGTTTTTTAAACGTCGCCAAGTTATATTGCCTTAACAAAAACTGGCAGATAGTAGGTCGTCGTTTCACCTCTGTTCAGTGAGATCAAGAAAGCCATGGCGTCAATCCGATCCTGAAATAGTATGAAATTCATTATTATACAATTTATTATTTAAAGGCATTGTAGGACAAAAACCCGAAGGCAGAGTTTATCAGTTCCGATAAAACCACCTCCGCTGTTACGAAGCCGTAAGTCATAGTAAAAAAAAAAATAGAGCACATAAAGTGTGCAAAGTTCTGAACACAGTGGCATCGATTTTTTTCAAATCGGTTCATAAATGTAGGAAATATACAGTAAGATATAAAAAAATACTCTTTCTGAAATCAGTTGAAAACGGCTACACCAATTTTTTAAAAAATTTCAGAGCACCCAATGGGGAACGCTTTGAACAAATTGGCGCCGGATTTTTTCAAATCACACAAAATATTTAAAGAAAGCAGGTCATACTCATTTCTGTGGCTGTTCAAATTGTCGTACATTATAATTTACTTCGTCTTTTCGGATCAGTAGCTGACTATGACAAAATATGACTGTTCGGTATACGAATATCCTAGATTAGCGGTAAATAGCTCCATCGGTTGAACCGAATCCTGTGCTGTCTATATCTGATTAATGGTTGTCTTCGTTTCAAAATATTAAAATTGTTATCGGTTACAATTTTTCCATGCGTACCCAGCGTTACGTTGACAGAAAAGCACATTCGTATCACTTTGACCAAACTTCAAAACTTGACACCCGAACAGAGACGACTTTCACATCAATACATGGCAATTTTATGCAGATTTCGACAATCATTACTAATGGGTCGCACGTTTGAATCTGAAAAAATTACACATAATAACATAAAAACAACTTATTCAGTCGAATAATTAATATTTCGCAATATTCGAAACAATTTACATGTGACAGAAGTATAAAATTACTTACGTATTTTTGTCAATGATACTTATAACTGATAACTGTTTCTTATTTGACAAATATTTCATTGTATTTTCTCTGAAATAATAAATTAATTGTATTGTAAAACCTTACGTCAGTGTCATCTAGGGTATTTCTATTCTTTCCCATAGAGAAATTCAACTAAAGTTATTTTCAGCGCGGCAGTTTAAATTCTAAATGTAGGCAACTTTTATTACTAATAACTTATTTAATTTTTACTTAATTAATAGTTTATTTGTACAGAAATGCTTGAAATTTTACACAAAAACATATTATTCTAAAATTTATGAAGACTTTGAGAATTATTATAACTTTTCGGTAACTTTGGATGAAATGAAAAAATTTTAGATTTCACAAATACATGACATGAAATTCTTATATAGATTCGAGTGTTGCTTTTTGTAAAACACAGAAATTTTAAAACTAAATAATAGTGTTTGTACGTTTTTAAGAAATTATACAGGGTTGGACTAACGATTATTTACTTTAATATTTTTTGTATATAAAAATAATATTTCTGTACAAGCGTTTGTCAATCTATTCCGCCTAAACGGCTGAACCGATTTTGATGAAATTTTTTGTACTTATGGTCCGACCCGGTTTCGCCCGAGTGCGTTTCGGGTCCAATTTAGAATTTAAACTATCTACGGACCGACGCAAACGCACACACAAAATTTCATTACAATCGGTCCAGCAGTTTGGAGTAATAGAGTGACTGCTGTCAGTTCGTGTGTTTCTGTTTATCTGTTTGTCGGAGACACATTTTTTTTCTAAATTTAATTTTGGAAATATTTTGAAAATAAAAAAAAATCTGCTCTTTTTTTGTTCTGAAGATTTGTCAAAAGGAAATTACCAAAACAATTTTGATTGAAAATTTAATATTGAAACAGTATAAAATCGATAATGCAGCTCTGGAAAAAACTACAAACGATGCCGTGCGCTTGTCTCATTTCAGTAGGTATACAGCTGTTATGTTTACTAAAATAAATATTTGGACGGTGTTATTCAACTAGCGACTTATGTTGACTTTACAAAATGTATGAAAATGTCAGAAAATACACTATTTAGAGAATATGCATTTGGGGGAGTCGAAAGCTTTATAAATTAATGTCTTGCAGAGCGGGGCGCAGCCCCACGATGCAAGACTGTAATATGGTGGAGCCGAATGCTTCACTACTGTTGTCGCACTCGGGCGAAGCCGGGGGCCGGGCCGGGTCGCTATAACACATAAGATTTAAACAGCAAAATTAAATTGCCACGGGAAAAAGCTACATCAGATTGTTTTATCTCAATCGTGTGCGAAGTCGCGGGTACCGATTGGTAATAAATAATTAAACGTCTGTATAACCTGTCCATGTGGAACTCAACCACTGATTCAATAACGTGAATCGAAGAAATTTATTGTAAAATCACCATCTTTTTTGCATAACTCCTTCATACGACCTTTCGTATGCCTCTTGCTGTTATGGTAGGTGTTACCAAAACACCAAAATAATAGTCACAATCTAAACCAAGGGTGGCTAACCCGTGGCCCGCGGGCCGCATGCGACCTGCCTTGAATATTTTTCCGGCCTGCGAGATTCATCGCACTTTTACAAAATATATTTATTTTAAAGTTGCCTAAGTAGTGAAAATCAATGTATCAAAAAATACCTTATTTGCGCATCAAAATATATTGAAAAATTAACTGTCGAAATTATGAGAAAAAATTAAAGTCTTAAATACTAGTCTGAAAAAAAAAGAATTAAGCAAATTAAATAAATCCAACGCAATCAAGCACCGATTAACATATTTACATTAAAAATAAGCATTTTAAAAAATCTCACGTGAGATTAATGGTGGAGGGGGGGGGGGGTCGAGATAAATCTCACGTCATCTTACCAAAGGGGAAGGGGGCAGGGGGGTCGAACAATCGCCAAAATCGCCTCACGTAATTAATGAATGTCCCCTTATGATGCATTTCCAAAATGGTCCTCAAGATCATTTGGGTTGACCACCCCTGATCTAAGCTGTTTTACAGATATAATACATATATATATGTCATATGTGCCATAATTGTTTTCGCTATTTTAACGTACCTGTTAAGAATTTGAGGGGGGCGTAAAATATTTCTGGTAATTTGACAGATGTTCTAATACAGTTGATGAATATTTGGGCAAAAAATTTTTTTGTTGCGTCACCGTCTAATGTTTTTTTAAATGGAAAATATAAGTTTCAGGGAACTTAGACTGTTCTTTTTTTATAACCTTAATAATCGTCAAAAGATTAAAAATAATATATGTACCTAAAAGAACATAGGTATGTCTTTAAAAATTTAATAATAATTAGTTTATGTTATGATTATTAAAGATTTAAATCGAATTTTAATAAAACTTATAAAGGTACTTCTTTACTTTCGAGATATGCAACTCGTTATTTTCAGCGCGGCAGTTTAAATTCTAAATGTAGGCAACTTTTAATACTAATAATTTATTTAATTTTTACTTAATTAATGGTTTATTTGTATAGAAATGCTTGAAATTTTACACAAAAACATATTATTCTAAAATTTATGAAGACTTTGAGAATTATTATAACTTTTCGGTAACTTTGGATGAAATGAAAAAATTTTAGATTTCACAAATACGTGACATGAAATCCTTAAATAGTTACGAGCGTTGCTTTTTGTAAAACACAGAAATTTTAAAACTTAAATAATAGTATTTGTGTTTTTAAGAAATTATACAAGGTTGGACTAACGATTAGGTATTTACCTTAATATTTTTTGTATATAAAAATAATATTTCTGTACAAGCGTTTGTCAATCTATTCCGCCTAAACGGCTGAACCGATTTTGATGAAATTTTTTGTACTTATGGTCCGACCCGGTTTCGCCCGAGTGCGTTTTGGGTCCAATTTAGAATTTAAACTATCTACGGACTCTATTCCTCCAAACTGCTGGACCGATTTTAATGAAATTTTGTGTGTGCGTTTGCGTCGGTCCGTAGATAGTTTAAATTCTAAATTGGACCCGAAACGCACTCGGGCGAAACCGGGTCGGACCATATTACAAAAAATTTCATCAAAATCGGTTCAGCCGTTTAGGCGGAATAGATTGACAAACGCTTGTACAGAAATATTATTTTTATATACAAAAAAATATTAAATTTTCAATCAAAATTGTTTTGGTAATTTCCTTTTGACAGATCTTCAGAACAAAAAAAGAGCAGATTTTTTTTTGTTTTCAAAATATTTCCAAAATTAAATTTAGAAAAAAAATTTGTCGGAGACACATTTTTTTTCTAAATTTAATTTTAGAAATATTTTGAAAACAAAAAAAAAGTCTGCTCTTTTTTTGTTCTGAAGATCTGTCAAAAGGAAATTACCAAAACAATTTTGATTGAAAATTTAATATTTTTTTGTATATAAAAATAATATTTCTGTACAAGCGTTTGTCAATCTATTCCGCCTAAACGGCTGAACCGATTTTGATGAAATTTTTTGTACTTATGGTCCGACCCGGTTTCGCCCGTCATCTTACCAAAGGGGAAGGGGGGGGGGGGTCGAACAATCGCCAAAATCGACTCACGTAATTAATGAATGTCCCCTTATGATGCATTTCCAAAATGGTCCGTAAGATCATTTGGGTTGACCACCCCTGATCTGAACTGTTTTACAGATAATAATATGTCATATTTATTATTGTTGTGTTTCTTCTGGTGCACCACTGGTGCACCACTATGTATTTTATGAACATGGCTGTACTGTTAAGTTTATAGTGTGTAAATTCTGTGGCTTGGTCGCAAAAGTGCCTAACTACAAAAACGTAGTTTTAAGGTAATTGGAGTTGAAGTTATTTTTTTCAAACTATTGTAAATCAGCGAAATTCTGTCCAAAATGTCTGATAATTGTAACACTGCTTTTTTAGCGCATATTTTTTAATTTTTTGTAAAAAAAAATAAAATTCTTAAAAAATCCAGAAGTTTTTGTCACATAGGCCCCAGAAAATGTATATGGTGTTACATAGGCCTATGCAATAGGGCACTAAAACTAGCATATAGGCCCCAAATAATGTACTTTGGCCCTTTCTTTAAATGTAGTTGCACTTAAGCCCTTTTATAAGAGGTACTTTGTATAAAAAGTAAGCGATTTTCACCTACCCTTTTTTAGATATTTGAAAATTAATAATAGTATATGATAAAATATTATTAAATAAGACAATACCGCTTAGAAAACACATATTGAGAAATTCATGGTTGTAGTTAAAATGTAAAACACTTCTACAAAAATATTGGTTTTATTCGAATAAGAATTAAAAATACAAAAATAAACAATAGTATTTATTGTAACACGAAAACCGTGCAGATGAAAATAAAATTCTTAGGACATCGTGATGACAAAATAAGTATAATTAATCTATAATTTCCAATATTAATTCTGTAGGACAAACATCGTCGTCATTTTTTGATTCATCACTCTTCAAATTTGAATAAAATAATCTGCTTTTTGGATGTATAAATGGTAATAAGCTTAAGATATCTTCCAGTTTTTTTCTTTTTGTTTCGATTCCATAACCAATGTGACACTTAGGTCTTCTTACAAAATGTACAAATCTATTTAAAAAAGGCCTATGTTAACATAGGCCACCGACAATTACCGTCACATTTTACTAAGTCGCAGTTAGCACTTTCTTGATATAAAATTATTATTACGAAAAGGGCCTAAGAGTAAATAGGCCCAATATTTAAGGGCTTATATGTCACTTAGGTTGTTTTTAAATATAGAAAAAAAATTATAAAAACACTTAGGCCCCAATATGAAGGGCCTAAAGTGAATATAAGCCTTTATTTCATTGACGTAGTCTCAGTTAGGATCTTTTTACATTTTTTATCTCGGTAAGCGTTAAAGATAATGAGATAGAACCTTTTTCATTGAAAAGAGCATGTCGACATTAGTAAGATAGGACCAATAAATCAAAAATGAAAAAAATGCACTTAGGCCCTTTTTCGATCAAGCCACAGAATTGTACTTGGTTATTTACGTATATTTAGGTTTTGACTTTTGATGAATGTGTTCCTAGTTTCAGTTAAGTCAAGTCCGTCGTCATTCATACGTGATTCTTTATTTTGTTCAATTAAAACGTTCTCTAATAATAATAATAATAAAGTAATATTACTATTTTACGTTTCTTTATAACAAAACTACGTTAACTATATCAGTTTCAAGTTACTGAAACAGTAACTGTTCGGGTGCTTGCAACCATTTGAAAATACATTTTTGCAAGGACTATCAGGGCGCTAAATGCTCCCGGTCAATTTGTAATTTAGTTCATGTCACGAAAGGAGAGGAACTAATATATCTACAAACAGAAAAGTGTACGTGTGTATGACCTATCATATGAACAAAACTTGTCCGCACAATAATTGTTCAAAATTACATTATTGCGCACAGTTAAACAAAATTAAGTGTCCAGTGTGTCTGGAAGAGATACCTCATTCCAAACTTCGCTCGGGTGTTTGTTGGAACCGACAGTGACTGTCGATAGAATTTCACTGTGCTGTCCTGTTTGCCGAACAGAAGGCGATATAATAGAACAATTATAAAAGTAAGTGTTTAACATAATATATGTACGTTATAGAACTACAGTACACTTTTAATTTACTGTTTTGTTTTCTTTTTCAGCCGTCGTTACTCTTGCTCGTTGAAAAGGCCATACTTTCATTACATAAAACAAATACAAAATGTATTACCTACATGGTTCAATTTTGAGACCATAATCCATATTATATGTGCAAAGAAAAAGACGTGCGCATAGAAAATGGAAATATTTGTATCGTTAAATACCGTGGCGGTACACGAACAAGTGACGAAATAAACATGATTGATCCCGAAAAGAAAAAAAATGTCAACAAACATACGTCAGAATCATCTAATAATGCCGACGATTCAAATGCAAAACTTGACAATATATTTATTTCGAATGACGATGGGACAGACATTTATATTAACGATTCGCTTCCTAACATATCGTATGGTGTCGACGAAAACGAGTCTATCAACTGCAATACCGAAGTATACGCCAATGTCACCGAAAACAGATCGGACAGATTACAAGACACGAGCGCACTTGATTTACCGGATGATAAAAACCCTTCCGCTTCGAGTGACAGCGATTCACTGGATTTGGGTAAATTCTCAAAACCTTTTCTAAATAAACGAAACACGGTTCTATATTCTACAACTGCGAATTTTTATTGTTTTTAGAATTACATTTCAGGTCCCAAATTACTAGGATGTGGTCTACTCCGAAAAAAAAAATACTTCTTCCTGCTATTAAATGTGAAACAGTTGTAAAATCGACTACTGACTTACGAAAACGAACAGCAGATCGTGTTGACGATGAATAGGAGTTACCGGTCGATGAAAACGTTTCGGCTTCCAGTGACTCAGAACTGGGTAAATTTTCAAAAGCTTTTCTAAACAAACGAAACACAAACCGATTTAATATTTTTGTATCTGTTTGATTTTCATATCTTATTGTTCACTGAAATTTTCTATTGTTTTTAGAACTAGATCTCAAACCGCAAATTATTAGAAGAACTTGGAGTGCTCCAGAGAAATTTGCGGCGAGAAAATACTTGTCTGGTTATATTCGAAATCGAAAAATCCTCCCTTTAAATGAATGCGAAATGATTGTCAAATCTGATAATAACTTACAAAAATGAACTGCAATGCAGCTTCGTTTATGGATAAATAATGAAATCAACAAACACAAATCGAAAGGTACGTACAGTATGCTTTTCATTGTAAACACTTGTTCGTGGACCCTGTGCTCATTCCCATCGGAACGTGAAACCTTCTTACCTTTTCATTGAGCATTTGGTCCTCGGTAAATTAAGTTTTGGCTGCAGTGAAACTATGCTAAATGAAATCTCACTAAGTTAAAAACTACCATAACTTTTTATAATATTATAACTTTTAAATAGTATATTCTTAATATTTTTTCTCTCCAGATAAGACTCGCAACACATGGTCTACACCAGAAAGGACAGTTGCGCGAAAACTTTTTGATACTGAGATAGCTACAGGAAAGGTTCCGAATTCGCAGAAATGCTTCGACACGATAACAAAGCATAGTGAATTGAAAAAACGAACTGTCGCTCATGTAAAATCCTGGGTACAAGCCGAATCGAAACGACAGAGAAAACCAGCAGTATCTCATCAGCAAAATTAATAGTCGATGCCGAGTTCAGTGTCTCGGCCGAGTACTCGTATGTAAATAAACCGTAAGCCTTGTTTACTCGTGTAAACAAGGCTTACGGTTTATTTACATATTTCGTCAACAATTGCATGTACAATATTTTAATACGTGTTTTTTTTAAATATGTTAAGACTGAAATAAGAAATACCTATTTTTGTTTTATCATTTCGTTAATAAATTTGTTTATTTCTGTTATCAAATATTAGATTTCGTTGTTAATTAGTCATAATACGCATTCCGCAATGTAGATGCTACGTCAAAATAAATAATAAATAAAAATGTATGAAAAAATTAAAGATATATTCTGTTGTCTAGTTTTTTATTAAAAAAAGCAAATATATCAATTTTACATTAAAACATAAACAGAGTAATTTACAGAATCGTTGTTGGTTTCGGGCCCTATATTTGCAGACATTGTTGAACATCCATTGTTGGATAGTACTTGAATAACCTGTGAATATGAGAACATAATTTTAATACAATACTCTCAATTATCACTGATCTATTAATACTTATTACTAAGATCGTTTCGAGTTAATTTTTTCGATGAAATTATTCGAATGGAAAGGTATTTCCATCGATATGAAAATTTTCCAATGTCAATAGATGAAAATGTTTTGCATCGTTAGTACGGACGTTTTAACGCTTGTCGACGAATCTCATGTAAATCTAATATTCGACATGGGTTTGATATGTTGTTAGAGTGAAAAGATTCAGTTTACATGATATCAGGAGCCTTGGCGATAATTTGACAAAGTAACTAGTACCGTTTAAAAAGAATTGACATAACAACGCTTTGATTATCTGGAAATAAACACTTATAAAAATAAATATTTACCTTTATTTAATGTTGTTCAAATGTTCCTTGTATATAAAAAGATCAAATTTGCGGGCAGTTTCTATAAGATGTATTACGTTCATAAACGTATCAGAATATTCAAATGTATATTTGAGTTGTCGCGTAATTTTCGTCTTTCTACGTTAATAAATGACTGAAAATAATTAAATTTATTTTTTGTGTAAATTATATTAATAATTCACTTTTTTATAGAATTATATGAATTTTACTTACATTTATTCTTGACTACTTACTTCCCTTTTCTTTATGTGTGAAACCTAACCATACTTCATTTAGAAATTTTTACGGTTTTTGACAGTAAAAAATATTATTTTATTATGAAATACCCCATACTCCAATAGATTCCTGCAAAGGTTGCATACTTTTTGTCATAAAAAACCGCTGAAATAATACTCGCAGTGACCTCTCATTTCACAAAATGGTTCTATGTAGTTTTAATTTTTATCAATAGACGTCTCAGGGTGAAGCTCCCAAAGTTGACAATCAAACGATTTTGTTCATTGGGTGCCGCTCCCTTAAGACGGCAAAAGAGCCCAAACGATATATTAAATGATTATCCGAGCTCCCAAACTGTATGCCACACATACTTATATATATTTATATATATATATATATATTTATATATATATATATATGTGTACGCGCGATAACTTTCGAAAGAATTAATTGATTTCAACGAAATTTGGGCCACGTGTTGAAATCCATTACCGCAAGAAGCCTATTTAAAATGGGCCTAATCGGGCTATTTTAAGGGTAGTTTTTAGGGGTTGAAAACTGTTTTTGGGCCCCAAAATACAGAAAAAATTCTCCGAATCGTTTTTTTAACCCTTTGGTAGTGATTAAAAAGTGTCCCCACAATTTTAATAAAATCGGCCCGACAGGACCGGATTTACAAATTTTATGAAAACACTAGTTTGCAGATAGTGACTTATTTATTGAAGGGTGTATTTAATTCGGTGTAGACGTTAGATTGATAATAATATTACAATTAAGAAAAAAATGTTATTTTAAGGGGTGTATTAAGGGGTTAAATTTTTTATTTTTCCCAAAAACAAACTTAATTTCACATAATAAAAGTATAAAACCACACGGCCCTATACAAGCAAATACACTATATTGTCGGCAGGGTTTTGGCACTGCGACCCGGGTTTTTTTAAAATAATATTTGCTATTCTTTTGTGATTTCACTAACCGCTGTATTGTTGGTGATAGTTTCTATAAAGAGAGATAACCATGACATGACATTTAACGAAATGATTCAGTTTTTTGGAAAGTATTTTTCTCTTTAGAAAAATATTGCAAATCATAGAAGCTCAGCTTTTGAGGTTATCAACATACATTTCGGTAGTTGGCATATGAGTTAAATATTATCGATTATTGTCGTCATCGAAACAAATTAAATAATATTAAGTTTTACTCTAATTAGGTATTCGTTGTAAGAACTGATTTCTTTCTGCAGTCTCACTCGCAAAACTGTAATTTTTTCTCACAAATGTGCTCGATAACGACTAGCTCGTAATAAATAAGGAAACATCTGGCAATATTGCGTCTGTTGGTTATGGATTCATGACATATAACGCAACCTTGTGCAGTTTAGCTTAAATGGGTGGATAGGTTCAGGGATACTTTATTTTATGGTTTGTAATAATATTAAATATTGTTATGAAGAAATCCAGGCCCGGCACATTCGGTGATAAAGCTTTGTGTCTGTGACCAAAAATTAAAAACGTCTCTCGTAATGTTATTGCATAATCTAAGGATATGAAGTGGTAACCACGGCTGTCAATTATATAACTTTAACATGTAAAATCTTGATTTCGTAATTTCCCTCTTTTCTAATTATTTTAAAGACAAAATCTATAAATGCGAGTTTTAGGGCAAAACATTCTATATCTAAATCAATTAAATAATTGAACTGTGCGTAACGGCAGAAATTAAATCTGTAATTGTCGAAATTTACCTCAAAAATAAGTAGTGTTAGTCACGAAACTTAAACAAAATGAAACATGTGATCTGTCAGAATAATTTCTAATCTTTCTTCAGACTCAGTAGTTATAATTATTTATTTCTGACATGTACATTGTACACATTTTCACACCAATGTTTCATTTTTACCTGAATTTTAAATTTATATCAAAATTACTTACAAACCTGTCGGTGTGTGGGTTAACCAGAGTTTACTTTTCGCAGCAAGGAAGCAGAGTAGAAGGACCTTTCTAGTGCCTACTTTATGACTGTCGCTAGACTTGCGACTAATATTTACATTTATATAGTCTCGATAAACATCCTTAAGATTTATTCGCCTTACATCATTAAAAGATACTATATATCTTAAATACATCTTCGCTTAATTGTAGAATGCCTATTTATATTTTTTATCATTTAAAATTTTGCCACTCATTAAATATTCAGGGTAGTCACTTTCTGTAAAACCTGGAATAGTCATAGAATTTTACTGGTCCATGAAAGTCAGATTTTTTTTTGAAGTCAGGTATTTTTATAAAAAAAAAACAATTAAGTGCAGGTCTAAATCGCGGACCTTTGGTTCCGTACGTAAATGGAACGAAATGTGTCGATCAAGTTAACTTTGATACTTGGCATCATACAAAATCTTTGCATGTGGCTGCTACACAGTTTACTTGAACTGCAATTTCTCTGAAACGCAAATTTAATTGTTTACTCGTATATGCCTATATTTGTAAAGTCAAAGAAAAACTTAAATCATCTAGAACAAAGGGAAAAGTCAAGAAATTTTATTTTCGAGAAAAATTGGCCACCCTGAGTATTAAAATTTTGTTTGTGAATATTAAGCTATTTTTTTAAACCTGTTCGCCCCGGTCCTGAATTTAGGTAAGCCATTGTCGTGTATATATTGTTATTTTACATAATAAATAATAATAATAATAAACTAGCGTCTGTAAAATAAGTCACTCAAGTGAAGACAAAACGGAGTGCAATAAACGCATAAAATATGTGGTTTTCGCGGGATATATTCAAACGGGTTACACAACTGACAGCGCATTGAAATCTCTTTTGTGTCTGTAGGTTGGCACAATGCAAAGTGTAAAGTCTTTGTTGTTAAATGAATCGGAAGTTTATTATTTATTATATTGATGAGTTTACCAAAAGGTAATAAAGTGATTTAAATATTGCGAGTTTATTATGTTGCGCCTACTAAAAAGACTTTTTTTCAATGGTAAATAACTTAAGTATTATAAAATTCATTTGTTGAAAAAAAAGGACACTTTAAGTAAACACTTATTTGTTCATTTGCGACGTTTCGTCCCTTTATTGGAACTTTTTCAAGCTTATAACTGGAATTTAAATATAAAATACAGTTATAAGCTTGAAAAAGTTCCAAATTAACAAATAAGTGTTTACTTAAAGTGTCCTTTTTTCCCAACAAATAAATTTTATATTTATTACCAAGGACAAAAAAGCAAAAAGTCAATAACTTAAGTATTATTCACTCAGAAAAATTAAAACAAATCTGGTAAAGCAGCAAATGTAACAAGTTTCTCTACGATTTAATAGTTTTTGTACACGATTATATAACTTTTTTAAACTCGAACCATTCCATTTGTGTCAATTTTTTAAAATTTAATTTTAATTTTTGTTTATATACATATCTAGTCTATTATCATAGAACCAATCATTCAAAAAATCTCCAAACGATTGGATAAAGGAAAAATATTCTGTTTTTTACGTTTCGGTGTTATTGTTTTTATTAAATTAATATTCGCAGTAATATAAATTAAATATTTCGCAGTTAATATTTAACAAAAACCTAAAACGGAATATACTCTTTTAAGTATTTAAGCGGCCCTAGTATTTTAAAACTTGATTGGTACCGAATACTGAATCATTTAGTTTGTTCGGTAAATTACCGATAATTAAATGTAGATATTTAGTTAATTATTCATTCCAAAGACCTATTTACTTTAATGTTTATTACTTCCTACAAATATTGTTTTTTTTTTCAATTGTAATTAAAAGTTATGGCAATAACTCTAAAACAAATTTTGGTAAATTTCTGTAAAACTGATTTACCACGAAGGTCTTATATTATTACAATTTATTCAACTGAACAATTGATAAGTTTTGTTCTGTTACAAACGCCTGAAGGGGTAAATCAGAGTTGACGTAACATTATGTGTCATTGCTGCAGTTAATAATTAGGAAAATAAAATAACATGTTTTGATTATATTATAATGACTATACAGAGTGTTTAAGGCCACCAAATGCATTAGGGATTTACTTCTACCCGGCTATCGCGCGGTTATTGTTAAGTTGTCTCAGAAACTCCTTTTTATTTCTATTATACAAACTATTAATCTCTTTTACAGTGGTAGAATCTTTGATGTGATGACACTGACTATTAAAAATGATCGCAAAACACCAAACCGCTAACGCTTTTCTCACTGAGCATGAATTTTTCATCATCTCCTTATAATGCCGACACAGTTTGTGAAACGTACGTCGAGAAAAAAGTATTAGATGTGTGATGCTTTGTGACTTTTTTAAATATGCGTAGTGGATTAAATACAATGAATACAGTAGGTTGATGTCAATTTTATTTTTATAGCTAATAATTTTGTAAAAGAATAAAAACAAATGTTTGCAGGTATATTATAGTATATTTAGGACGGGGTTTTTTCTTTTGAGTATTTCCTAAAACACCTTTAATTCGGAATATTTTTTAAAAATTAGTTGATTGAAATTTGTGCGCAATAAGACGAGTCAAGGTAAAATAATCAGGTCTCTTTGGACTTGTAACCCATTTTTTACTCAGTTTTTAGCTGTGATTAATTGGTTAGATAAACAGGACACACAGATTGTTAATGCAAAAAAAGTTATACTAATTGATTCAGGCGGATAAATAATAACATTTAAATATATTAAACTTAAACTAAGCCTATTGTACGCAAGACAATAGACATTGAGGGTTTAGAGGAAGAAAAATTCGTTATATTTCTCAATTATTATTTTTCAGTTTAGATTAAATGTAATATGACCAAATAAAATAAAAATATGGTAGAATTGCAGAAAGTTTGGAAGAATTTATTTGTTAATTTTATTATCCATCTGAATTTTACAGGAAATATCAGGAATAGTGTTCTAACATTTTAAATTTTTCATCGACTACATGGTCAACAGTATTTACAAAAAATTAGGTGATAATTTAAAAAAATCCAAAATTTTGTTTAGGCCTTAGGATATTTTGTAATTTTCTGCTGGTTCATCTACTTAATCGAAAAAGGCAACAACTCTTATTATGTTACAATATATAAAGCTCCATAATCTCATTTTTTGTAATTTATTCATGAGTGGGAAAACATATTAGACTAATGTAAGTATAATTGCAAAATCTGTCAAAATTTCTCCTACTTTATTTTACTATTCCCTCACGAAACAGAAGTATTGACTAACCAAATTAAGAAAAATTCAACTATATTGAAATCTCTCGTCGAAAGACTTCATTTATTGTAAAATATAGACTCTCAACTACTAAGTGTTAAGTAACAATTGGCATCAAATTAAAAGAACATCACAAAACATATTTAGTGGTGGTGAGATACGAACCTACGTCACCATGCTAACCATTAGACCCAATTAGCCCCAATCAGAGACTTCATCTTTTTGAATACCAATTAATGTATTTGCAAATCCTTTTTGACATTCCTCCTCTGAACTCTTCATGTGCATTTAACGACAGATGATGTTCTGTCGAGTCGAGATCTTCTAAGACAGATTCCCGGCGCCACCAAATTATTGAACATACGCATACCTTAAATGTCAAGGCTTTAGGCTGAAATCGTAACTCCCCAGTTGTTTATTATTTAAATTATAATGCATTCTAATTGTTTCATGGATTCTTCTGTAATTTCTTAATGTAATACTTTAATTAAAATTATCCGTCAAGGTCGTCTGTGAGGGCTCAAATCAAAGCGGAATAAGTAATCAGTTCACTTATTAATTCATTACAGTTCATTTCTCTGCTTGTAAACATTAGAGAATTATATATGATTAGTTATAATTAGTTTTCTCGGCCTCCACGACTTCATCTATTCTAAAGTAATCATTCTTTATGCTTTTAATTTCTTGAATTCATCAAGAAAATGATTAGAAGAAATGTGAAATAATGTGTTTTTATGATCAGCTCTTCCCAAAAATGCGTTTTCTAGGAATGATTTTTCCTTCCACCAAGGCTATCTATCTGAATTTGAGAATAGTCGAAATTGTATAGATGCCGATTCATATGGTGTTTCTATAGATTGTTTATTACAAACACTAATTCCCACGTTCAAGTTTGGTAAGTGAGATATGATTAAAATTAAAAGAAGAAATTGGCCAAAACTCAGATAAATCTGTCAAAAAAAGGGATGTAGTGTATGCATCGCTGCGAAGCAACACGTGGTTCGTGTGTTGAATGTGATATACATAAGATCCGTCCAATTTGGAGAATGTGAGAACGCTTAGTCGTTAAAAAAAGTAAATTATTTTGCTCCAAATACTGACTCTTAGGGACTGTTAACTACGGGTATATTTTCTTTTCAATTATCGTAATTTTCATAATGAACTGTGTAAATTCATTTCAAGACTGGATTTATTTGCATGTTCATTGTACATACTCTTTTGAATGATTTTAAATCATCCACGTTTTCTGCAATAATTTAAAAAGAATAATGTTAACAGCCTGATGAACATATTATAGGGATGCCGCAAAAAGTAAAAATACAGCTTATTTTTCGCATTTCTCAAGATAACACAAAAGAGATGCAACATATAAAAATACGTAGAGCTCCCCCCCCCAAAAAAAAAGCAATGCGTTATCCTGTATTGAAAAATTTAAAGTAGATGCATACCCACTGATAAACTTCTGGGTAGCTTGTCCAAATTGGTAAGAATTCACAAAAATTTGATAGCGCTGTTAATAAATTATATTTATGATGTCGACCAATATTACGGAATTTAATCGAGTAAAAAGAATTATGCGAATGTTTTTCTCATTAAAATTGAACAGTAACGGTATATTTCTCTTTGATTCGGTGCTTTTTAACACCTTCTTGTATATAATTACATGCTTATTTAATATTTATTAGAAAAAAAAGAAACGAAGTGCTTTTTTTATATAAATGAAAGTCCTCAATTTTTAACACATTTACAAATGTTTATAATGTAACAAAGAAAGTAAAATCAAATTTCTGAGTGAATCATTTTAGAAGGTTTTTTATAACGAAGGTGCGTGATTCATACACCACTACAAATAATTCTATATTGCGTTAATGGCTTGTTTTAAATTGACCATTGGCTCTCTACTCGTCGATTATAATTTGTATTTACAATTTGTGCATAAAATGCGTATAAACAAAATAAATCCTCGATATGTATTTTTCTCATTTTCTAAATATTTAGAGTTCTCAAGGAGTTTATATATTGCATTCTTATATATATCGGGGTTTTGAAAACGGAGCTGTAATTTGCCACTTCGAATTTTTGCCGGAAATAACGAATTTTCATTAAAAAAGTTGAAAATTTGTTATTTTTCATAGTCTTTTATTATATATCTTTTTTTAGCTTCATATCGCCAAAATTTGATAGAACATTTGAGAACTAGAAAAAATATTCTACAAAATTAGCTCTATAATTTTTTTGTGAATGAATTTGTTCCTGCACAAAAGCAATGTCAAAGTGCTTTAATTAGATCTGTAACAAAGTGGTGACTATATTATAGTATGTGCAATAATGTATTTTTTGTTTGATTGGTTGCAAAGACTAGTAAAAACAAGCAAGGAGTTATCAAACATTGCTCAGAATAATGTATAACTCCAAAAACTAAACTGGAATGAAGCCTTCTTTTGTCATTCTTCTCATACTGCTAATAGCGCAGGAACGTTAGTTTTTTTACCTCGGAACCCAATTATAGTGAATAGATTTTTATAATTTTATTGCACTGAGTGGTCAAATAGTGAGTATGGAAAAGTTGACCCTTTAAAAATTACCGCTTTTTAAAAATAGATTTTTTAGTAATATATTTAGTTTTTTACCTCGGAATCCAGTTATAGTGGATGGATTTTTATAATTTTATTACACTGATTGGTCTAATAGTAAGTATGAAAAAGTTTACCCTTTAAAAATTACCGCTTTTCAAAAATAAATTTTTTAGTACTATGTATAGTTCCTTTGTATGTACCTACTTAAAATTGGCAAAAATATGATATTTTTTAAAATGAAGAGTACCTTTCAATATATTTATTGAAAATAAATCATCACAAACGTCATAGAGAGGTGATAAAAATATCTGTTGGACTTTCAGTTTACTATTAAAAAAAATCAAAATATAAAAGAAAGTGTGTTCGCCGTTACGAACATTATATTTTTTTTATATTTATGGATAGTGGGTAATTGGACACAAATAAATGAAAATTTTAAGTTTTCGAAATTTGCTACGTTTCGTATCTTATTTTAAATAAAGCTTGCTTGAAGAAGTAGGAAACTAACCTACGAAACGTAGCAAATTTAGAAAACTTAGAATTTTCAATTATTTGTGTCCAATTACCCACTACCCATAAATATATAACAACATGGACGATAACAACTCGAATCTATTATATTTTTTATAAGTTTCCAAAAATTCTTTTAGTTCTTTTCTTCTATTTATATGCTGCCATGAGAAATCATGTTTTTTTAGTAATGTATTTAATTCTGTCGTTAATAATTTGCAAATTATTAACGACATAGATAAAAAAACCCGGATCGCAGTACCAAAACCGTGCCGACAATATAGTGTATTTGCTTGTATAGGGCCGTGTGGTTTTATACTTTTATTATGTGAAATTAAGTTTGTTTTTGGTCAAAATAAAAAATTTAACCCCTTAAAATAACATTTTTTTTCTTAATTGTAATATTATTATCAATCTAACGTCTACACCGAATTAAATACGCCCTTCAATAAATAAGTCACTATCTACAAATTAGTGTTTTCAAAAAATTTGTAGGTCCGGTCCTGTAGAGCCGATTTTATTAAAATTTTAGGGGCACTTTTAATTGCTACTAACGGGTTAAATGTCAATTTTGAAACGATTCTAAGAATTTTTTCGGTATTTTGGGGCCCAAAATCATTTTTCAACCCCTAAAAACTACCCTTAAATGGCCTGATTACGCCCATTTTAAATAGGCTTCTTGCGGTGATAGATTTCAACACGTGGGCCAAATTTCGTTAAAATCAATTAACTCCTTCGAAAGTTATTGCCCGTATACACACACACACACACACACACACACACACACATATATATATATATATATATATATATATATATATATATATATATATATATATATATATATACATATATAAACATTTTTAAAAATGGTGCCAATGTGTTTAGGAGGTTATGAAACGTCGAGAAATTTTGGTTCGACCCCTAGGTCCCGCCATCCGGCAAATGCCATATGGCAAATACACTAATAATATCTAAAGTCCGCTGCACACGACGCTAGTTTTGCCGCTGCAAATACACTAATTACTAAATATAAATTAATCGATACCTACCCTACGGAAACTGATCTACGTGATAGACTGATTCAACATGTTAAATTGTTTTTAATGCTTGTTAATTAATAATAGAAGTTTTAGAAAGAATTCAGAAAAAATGTAATTGGTTAAATGTTATGTGCAAAATGTACTAAACGGTTAAAAATATTATATAAATATTTGGTGAATTAACTGGAAATTTTAAAATGTGCAGTTCTTCGCAGCTATCATTTAAATAAATAAAAAACTTCTAAACAACCGTTGATTGACATAGCAGATAATGCCGTACAACAAACATGACTCACTCCGTTGCAAAAAGAAAAAAAAAACAGTTTTAAATTTATAGACTCGTCTTTTAAATACTCTATTCTTAACTGTATAATGTTGCAAATACATGTATTGGTATTTTAATTGGATGCAATTTAAATTTTAAAAAACTGCCTTAAAACTTTAAAAACATTGAGAATGTGGGTGATCAAATAAGGCGTTACGTTATTTTTGCTATATAAAAGTATTAATTACAAGAAGTAAGACCGGCATCAGTTTATTAAGACAAATTAAACGAACATTTTTTAATTTTGTATCGTTGTATATTAATTTCTTTAGTTCCGAGATTGATATTTAAAAAAATATCCGATATTTCAGAATTTTGAAATCACGGACGTCTGGCGTAGAAGCCCTAATTATCTTTATTTTTATCGGAATGCGAATCGCTACTCCATTTCATCTTCACATTAAATTATAGTTTGCGAACAATTCTTTCAGACTACAATGCTTGACTTTACGATGTAATCATGTAACTTTGTGGTAATATTTTGTTAGATTTGTTGTCTGAAGTGCATATAGTTCTGTCATTATGGAAATAATGACGAAAAAGTATTCAGACAAATTTCACAGCAAATACCGCAGACAAATTAAAATCTCAGGTTAAGTTAACAGTTAACGATAAATCCGTTGTTTAAGACATGGAAACACACATAAAATGCATACTGAATTACCATAACTCATGGAAAGAGAGACAAAAAAAGACATTGTTAAAAGGTCACATAATTTAGAATGCCTTCTACTGCACATCGGCTATATATAAAATAGTGCATTGATCATCCGGTAAAAGAACTGTTAAATAACAACAAAGTAAGATAAACCAGACTTCCGTTTGTTAACAGAAGGAGTGTAAAATGTCGTATAGCATGTCAATGTTGTATACGATATGTATCACATTTAGGGCTCTCATTTCAAAACTTCGCATTTCCGGATTTTCGTACCTATCAATTCCAGAAATGAAGAAATAATTGACTTCAGAATTGTGAAATTAATGCAAAAATATCCAAGGTTGTTTAATTTGCGAACCATTTTTACTTATAAATATGATTGACATGATCTCCCTGTTTTTTTTTGAGTTCAGAACACTTTTTTTTTGTTTTGGTTTAAAATTTCTGGCTTTTAGAGTTTTCTGTCTCAATAAACATATTTCGATTATAAAAAAAAATACATATATATGTTCTTCTAGAATCAGTAACTTTGGAGACAGTTCTCGATGTCCAACAAAATTACGGAATTTCGAAATTAAGACCCCAAAATCGAAACCAGTCCCGGGATTGGGAATGACGCTCCCTCAAAAAGAGTTTTTTTACCATTAAAATTGTAAAAAATCTAGGTCTACACTTTTCGAACTTGCTATCAAACGGCACATTGGATTGTTTCGATGTACCAGTTATTTTTTGAGGAGATTTATATAAAATTCTACAAAACATATTTTGTCAAAAGGTAGATATATTTTAAGCTCGATGGCGGTTTTCAAATTTATCAAAAATTTTATTAAGTTTGTTAAGTGTCTAATTTTGCACTTTCATTACTACATTTTAGGTAAAAGATACCTAGTAGTATGGAATTAATACGATATTACAGAGAGATATTAACGGTCAGTAAGAATAGAAACCTGTTGAATTAATCTTAATTTGTATTTTATCGCTTCAAAACTACATTTAAAATAGAGCTAGTAGATATAAATTAAAAACATCATTAACAATTAAATGTTTAAAAAATTAAAAAAGATTCGATAGCCCAGCAAACTATAATTTATAACAAAATGTATGATTAACCAACAAATATTTTCTAGAGCATTGGTCTCGAATGCTTTTTAAAATTTTTTAAACATTTAAAAATTGTCATCTCTTGCTAGAGGGAAATATTAACATTTTTGTTTCAAAATTATGTTTTGAAAATTTTCATCGTGTCCTTGGAAGATCATTTTTTTATTTTCGGCTTTATAGCGCCCTTCAATAAAAATAATCTTCTATTAAATTTTTTTTACCTTAATATTTTAAATATGAGACTAAAAAACAATACTTCAATTGACTGTGGGGTAGGAAAAGTAACGTACGTCACTGTACGGCATGTTAACCCTCTTGCAGCTAAGTGTGACACCAAGCCAGATACAAACCAGAATCAATCCAACTTTAATAAAAAGCATCTAAAAATGACCGAAAACAATACTGAGCTGTAACAATATAAAAAAATTGTTTATTTATAAAATAACGAGAAAACGGTATCTACTATTACCTATTCAAACATAATTTAGTTGCATGTATAGCAAGTAGCCACAAAGAGAAAACGCGCAGAAAAGTCAACATGCATGCTTCTAAATATAATAATGTGAGAGTTCAAAAAAAAAATAAGTTAAATGCTATGTTTAAGGTTAATGGTTTACACTATTTGTTCTGTTGGTAGTTATTAATTTATGTTTTATGGATATTGTACTAGATGCTATTGTTCGAACTATTTATTCCTTTTATAATTTTTATATTATGTTTATCCCACACACGAAGTAAAATTAAAGTCATTTGACCGAGTTATATGGGTAAACTTCAAACCATATTTCAAATAGCAGTGTGTATCTTCTTTCTCCATTCACTTTCATTAACGTAAACAGTATTTATTTTAGTTCTGGCGTCTTTTGTATTCCATTCTCGTTGTCATCTAACTGTAATCACGTCGAACACATTTGCTTACACCATCATACTTGGAATATTAATAACCCAACACTGTCCATCCTTTTTTATCATATTTACATAAATACGTGCTTTATCTCTCTTGAGCATATAAGGAATTATTTGTGTGCAGCTAATGTTGACAAGATTGGAATTTCCTGTCAAACTTTGAATCATTGACTTTTTATAGATTTTTAAACAATTGATTACAAAACGTAGTGACCGCGACTGATGTTTTTTGGTGTGTTTTTAGATTATAAAACAATGGTTTTAATGCCAATTTCTTCTGACAATATTAATTAATAATATACGCATTTTTATGTTGTTTAATTGTTTTAAACTATATTTTATAAGTCACATTTTTTTGACGAATTTCGTTTCACTTAGCCAAGTCCACCATTTTACTTTTTATATCGTCGTGACAGTGCCGCCTGAAAACTTTTACTTCAAAAATAATATTTCATTCTTGTTAATTTCAATACTTGGCAACACATTATTTTTTGCAGCGTTACAAATTAGAATAATTCAATTTCTGCAGGTGTCTACAACTCCGGTCCTATCGAGTCGATTTTGCTTATACAATAATATTAGAAAAAAAAGTTAATGAACATTTGCTATTAATTTCAAAAGACATCATCATTTTTCTCTCTTGACCCATTGAAATGGTTTATTTTACCCGATTTTGGATAATTATATCTACAACGAAGACATTACGTGCAGTAAATTTCACCGCCCACAACTTTTGGTTTTATAATTTGTACAAGTTAGGTCTTCTGCAACATAAACAAACAAATATTTATAATTATATTATTGGTATCATTGATATAAACACGAAATTTACAAAACTATTTTTTTCTTTGTGAAAACACAATATTAATATTATTAATATTGTATTTATATGTTTATATTATATTTATTCCAACTTATTCTGCAAATAAGTTTATTATAACCTAAATGTCTACATAAAAATTTTAACATTGTTGATACGAATTCAGCGTATATTTTAAGAAATTCTGTAATAGTAACAGTAGTGACAATGACATAATTGCCCATCTCAATCAAACTAATCAAAATCATTAAAATTTAGAAAAAATAAAAAATAATAAAGTTCCAGGGCCGTTTGGCGGTAGAACCTCAGAATTCGCTATATTATTTAAATTTAGTGACAAATAGTCGCCCACATGAAAAAACTAACTTACGCGTTTATTCATTAAAAACGAGTTTTCGGCGTTCAGCCATCCGTATTTTGTCAGTATTGTTGTTATATACAACATACGTATAACTATTATTTCAGAGGCGTAGTGTAATACATTTCTAAAATTGGCTAATCCTCCTTTTTATTTATAACTCCATTTTTTCAAATTATTTACCTAATACAAAAACTATTTTATTCAAATTTTTACTCTCAGATTAATAATTTTAGTAATTTGGTAATTTTTTTTTGTGTTGTAATATATTATTATTGGATGCTGTTCCTGTTTTAAAAAAAGTTTTATAGAATCTGACTAACCCTATATTATAGACAAAGTAAAAAAGAGTAACTGGTGGACAAAATACAGGACAAATATGCAATAGATTTCATTTTGAGCCCCGAAGAAGTCTATAGTGGTTGGCAATAAAAATAAAAACATAGTGTACAGGCTGAAGGTTTCACTTTTTTTCTCCTTAGTATATTATATTTAATTCTATGAGGGTGATCGCACATAAAATTATGCTAGTTTTTTATACCGCTTGTAAATCATTAGATGCAGCTACCAATTATAAAAATCAAACAGAACTTAGTCGCAGGTTCGCGCTACTTCATGTCATTAATTATGGTGAGGCTGCACTTTCGCACACAGGCGGGTGAATGTAAATAGAACGCATCGATCGCTAAATCAGGTTAAAATGCGGTTCAGTCTCCAGGCTATTGCCAAATCGGGCAATCGAACGAAATATTTCAACTAGTCGAGTAACACACTAACCCTTACGTATAGGGACTTAGGGCCAAAACTACTTTTTTGTGAAATGTAAGATCAGAAAAAACATATTGACATTTAATGCATTCAGCACAAACACCGATCCAAGGGATAGATATGTACAGAAAATGAATTTTCGAAATATGTGGTTAGTTGAGGGTTATATAGTACTTTTGTTGCTTGAGAAATAAATGAGAGGAACGTCGTTCGTAGTAAACGCGTTCCTTATAGGAAGAGGACGCAGCAGTAGAATTTTAAGCGCGCAGCTAACGCGTATAATAAATCAAAATCATTATTATCTCCGCATCTTGCAATTCATCTTTATTCCTTGCAGCGGAAACAGATGTTAAATGACTGAGCTTTATTTACGCCAAAGGGGCTGTTTCCTGTACACTTGTAATTACGAATAATTGCTATTTATTGTCTAAAAACCACTAATAATGTAATTTATTTATGTATTAGACGCGTTCATTACAGTGTAATAAATGTCAAGATTGTATTATATGTCCGCAGTTATTCAGGTTTCATTAAAATCGTCACCGCTGCTACTGGTCGCGGTTTTGATTTAACAGACTTTAACACAATTCATCACAAATGTCTTCTCACCATCGATGGACTGTTACAGTATTTGTCCAGTCTGTGCTATTTAAAATGGGATTTGGATATTGTAGAAAAGGTGACAAGTTGGTTTTTTTTTTCAGTAAAACTCATGTATTTTCAACATGTTGGTACTAATTGACTCATATTTTTAACTTCTCCTTTATTCTCACTTCGTGGCAGTCATAGATCAATCAGAAAACACAACCTTAAATAAATTGAGATTAAACGTTGTCTAACGTATTTTTTCATTAGCTGAATAGGTAGGAGGTAAAAGTTATTGAATAAGGCTGTCGCCTTTCTGGATAAAGGTTCAAGTATTGTGCTTGAGCCCACGTGGTATTTTTGTTACGCTGAATGTATGCGCAAAAATAGCCTGTTTCTCCAAATTTGAGAATGCTTGAGCCATCTTAGAGAGTAAATCAAACAAAATGAATTAGCAAAACTGTAGCGATCGCTCGACAAATTGTTAACCTGTCGATATGTATTTGTTTCAACAAATTTCGTTTTACACGGCACACTTTGATAACGCCAAAAAGCTATTTTTGTCAGTTTTGTAGCTTCTGATTGGTTTAGATATAGGATATGCTATATAAAATTATTCAAAAAAATAAGTAGAATTCGAATATCTAAAAATCAAAAATGCCGTCCATAAGAAAAAGCAAAGTTCATGTCAATATCTCATTATGTAGTGGAAATAAAAAAATTAAACCTACGCCACTGAAAAGACCTTAAAAAGTTATCAAAAAACGGTTAATGAAATTTTCAAATATCTTCATAAATAAAAAAGTTATGGCCAGTTTTCATAAATGGCAATTTTCACTATTTTCTGAATAAATTCATAGGGTGTCAAAATTCAATTGTTTTTTCGACGGGATGTTAATGAGCCCAATTTTCTGCACTACTTTGCCCATTTAACCGACTTTCTATCTCCACTAATAACAAAGTTACCCATGTTAGCCAACGTTCGGTGAGACACCCTGTATAGTTTAGACAAATTTCATGATTGATAAAATGTATATTTGCTAAGAAGACATTATGATCGATATTTCGATATAACATTTTCATTTTTTTTCACGACCCAATACTAATAACAACTGACAGCTTTAAATTTTTATTTTAATGTATGGAATATTGTCATAAATTCCTTCTATGGTGTTTTTTCAAACCGTAGGAAATCAAACATATACTCTAAAAACTGAAAGAAAAACATTGTATGTAGAAATGTTGATCATAATGAATTCTTAGCAAATAGACTTTTTATCAGTTTCCTTGAAGCTTGTATAAACTATTTATATAATATAATTTAGTATACACTTTGTTAGAAAAATAACAATGAGTCTCCGGTACTTTCAAAGGATGTGCATAAACGGATTCAAACACAATGACAGATACATTATTTTGTATAACGTCATTTTTTTAGGTAAATTTGTTAGGTGAAATATAATTGACACTGAAATTTTGCATGGCTTCCGCGATAGGTACACCATTTTCTTGATATTTTCCCGAGTCAGTTCTTGCAGAAATATTTATGTACAGACCAAAAATTGTTTTATCAAGAATGTTTCGAGTGAGGATTTACGTTATAATTAGTTGTGTTTAATGTCGTTTACAGAAAATTATTATTTAGCTACTTTCCATATTTCTCATCTAATATGAAAATATTACTTTGTGTCATAGTCACTTTCATTGTTTTCAAGCTTTAAATTCTAGACTAGGTCCTTGCCGGCTTAAAAAGTCATTATTGCAATAGAGAAATATAGTTTTAAAAAAATTTGGAAAAAATTTGAAGTTAAGACACAAGTGCATAGGTACAGAACCCTAAAAATATCTTATAATTTTTAATATTGCCAATTAAAAAGTAAAATGCTATATCTAGCTAACTACCTTTGATTCACCTTAAAATTATTAATATATTCTATCTCTATTAATTAAAAATTAATGGCTTAATTTATCAAGAAAGTGACTCAAAATAAATGACTTAAAACTAATTACAGTTTAAAACAATATCGACGTTACGCTCTATAAAATGTATATATTCAATAATTAAACAATCAATATTTTCGGCGCCACTGAACTAATTCAACAAACTTTTATTAAAAAAATGCCATAAATATAATTAGTTACAGGCATGATTACGTGTACTATGGTGCTGTAAAAACGCAGCACCCTGCCGAGTGTTTATTGGACATGGATGAATATATTTCATCTGATTTAGACATTTCACGTAAACGAATTACACACATTCCTAATAATTTGCAAGCAGCTACTGTTTGTAAGTATGTATAATATTTACTATTAAACGAGTGCTTTCATTATTAGTTTATTACTTTAATATTTCGCAACTTTGTACTTTTAATTAATTACTCTTCTCAAATTACAAAACTTGTGTGCGAACGGAAGCTGTACCTATATCTATTTATATAATTTTTTTGGTAAATTTATTTTTAAAAATGTGGTACTGAGTTAAAGAATATTGTTATTATAGATAAAAGTGTTGTAACGTAGCGGATTATTTACGGTAATATAAAATTATTAAAAAATGTTTTTAAGTTATTAAAATGTTAAAATTAAAATAAAACAACACGTTGTATCTATTAAAACATTTATGATGTATTATTATGTTTCGATATTTGCAATAGTGTATGTAATTATATCAATGTTAATCAACACGCTGTAAAGC
>JAVRKA010001092.1:0-26971 GCA_034508555.1 Venustoraphidia nigricollis | reverse complement strand
TGTAAAATGTAGCAAAATAGGCAAGGCATATATTTTCTAAAATATCAGGACGTTGAACATAATGTTCCAATAACCCATCACAAAAAACATCTCGAGAATTAATATCTAAATGTTTAAGTTGATCTATCGATTTTAATAACCGTACACGTTTATCCAACGAATGGGTATTAATAAATATTTCCGCACGACTCGTATGTGACATTTGCAAGCCCATTACGTTGTAAGCAGCTTCTTGAGCTGAAATTTCGGTCGCATTAATAAATTTACCACTTAGAATTTTCAAACGCTGTCTTATAGTGTAATCTCCAGAACGGACTTCAGCAAGCGTATCTCGCATTAATTTAGACATTCCGCGATTGGACTTGTTGATATAATTAATTATATAACTACAACATGCATAAGGATCCAAAATAAATTGAATGTCTATATTTGCTCTATGCATGGCAAGAATAGCTGCATTAAACGGATTTATATAAACATCTATGAGATTGCGGCGAATTAGGACGACAGATTTTTTTAAACTGGATCGAATTGCAGATATATATGAATTTTTTCCAATATTTAGCTTTATTAAAAAATCACTAAAATTAATATTTTCTATATTAGCGCTATTATTTATAAATTGGCGAATTTTTATACAGTTTGCTTTATTTAGTTTAAAATCTGCACTTGTCTGCTTTCCTAACGGTGTAAGAATTGTAGTTTTATCAATAGGCCAAAAAGGAATACCGAATCTACAAATCACTTCACCAGCTATTTCTTTCTGACATGTTCGTGAGTGGTGATGCCTTTGATAATTAATAAAATTACTAACACTAGCTATTGAACTATCACATGTTATATATTTATCAATAAATTCCGAACATGGATAAAACGTATTTATGTCGTCCGGATTAAACATAGGGGCATTTTGAAGCCAGAACATAGCATGAACATGTGGAGATCCCCGATGCTGAAATTCAATTCGATAGTAATAATCAGTTATCGGATGATCAGAAAAGGGTCCATATAATCCTTTAAGAACGTTGAAAAGAGTCTTGAATCTATAATCAAAATAGCGTGCACATGTAATTGGATCAGTTCGTATTAATCTGGCTTTTTCTTGAAACTGTAAATTTTCAGCTTGTTCTACGGTTAATATTTTTTTATCAACTATTTCTGAAAGCAATATTAAAAGTTCAACCCATTTTGTTTCAGCTGCAGAAAATGTAACAAAAAATGTAGGAATATTAAACTGGCGAATCATAGCTATGACTTTTTTTTTCTCATGTTCCCAATGAGCTGGAGAAGAACGCACCTGTTTAAAAATTTTATAGCCATCATCATGCTGTATCAGAGACTCTATAAAGTTCTTAGTTAAAATTTGACCTGCTGTTACAGAACCCGCTTTTTTACGCAGGCATATATTAATAGCATTTGCAATATTTGAAATTTCCAACTTCTTATAAGAATATAAAAGCTTGTCTGTTCGCGCACAGCGTCGATCGTAACGCCTGGCTTCGGATTTTGCTATATCGGTATACGTAAGATGAACAGTATGCTTTCTAGCATGACCACAGTAAATACTAGGAAAAGCTAGTTCTTCAGCGAAATTATCAACTAACAAAGAAATTGGTCTACTGTCTTCTCCTGGAGCGAAAATTATATTCTCAGCTCTCAGGTTATCAAGAAGTGTTTCTTCACCACCTGGATTTAATTCATCAACGTCTCCTATGCATTCGTTATTACCTATTATCGTAGATGACACTTCACTTAAATCGTCATTGTTTACAATGAAATTTTGAATTTCCGGACGACCAGAGAGCCAATCCTCTGATATAGAAACTCCCTCCGCTATATACAATGGCTGTGCTATTAAATATCGTACCGCTTCATAAATTTTGTATGGTCGTACTGTCTCACAAATATAATGGTGTCTAAATTCTAATTTTCGCTTTAATTTTAACTGAATAGTGTAGGATTCTGAGAACGTCCGTGGTAAAACACTTACCGATGAATTTACCGAAATAGGGACGTTAACTACTTGACCCTTCAAAGCGCATTGTTTTTCGTAACCTAATGACTTTATTTGCATAAATGGCAACCTCGGGGAAGTTAATCGTTCTTCCAAAACCGTCAATTCTTTTAAGCATGGTGGTATTACCGGAAAATTGAGACCATTTGCTAAACAGAGTTTCGGAATTTTTCCTTTTAAAACATATTTTCTACAAGTTACACAAAATTTTTCAGTATTATTTTTAGAAGTAAAAAAAGTCGTGTTTGCAAAAATTTCTCCATATTTAGATTTAATATCGTCGTATTTTATTTCAGAAATAGACTTTTTAAACCAAAGACCACCGCAACAGCAACATATATTAGTCGGTCCCTCTTTTATATCACTATTATATTTTTCCACTTCTAAATTACTGCGAAAATTATTATTAACATTATCATCTGTACGCCCATTTTGTTGTTGGGTTTCATTAAGTATAATATTTCGTACTGTTTTAGGCAAAGGACCAAATGTACGTTTAGTAGCTGACAATAATTTATTTTGTAAGTTTTTCCTTTTTCTGAATTCGGGATTTTTTGCATATTTATTTTTTTGGGTTAATAATTCCTCACGCTTAAAATTAGGGTCAGTTTTGCGTTTTTCCCTTATCCTATACTGATTTTTTAACAATTCCTGTTTTCTATATATAAGATTACTACGTTTACTAGTAATTTGCTGCTTATTATGATTCTTTTTTTGTTCATCTTCATTTATGTTATTTTCTTGTATCAGCTGATTTAAATCGCATTGTTGAAGACTTAGCGTGTCATTATTACTGCATATTTCCTGATACAATTTCTTTTTTTCTTTACAAATTTTACGTAACGTTTTAATTGACTTCTTTTTATTAATCTTAGGCATTTTGAAATAAAATCGATAAAAAATAGAAAATAGAGCAAATTTGCTAGTGTAGCGTATGTGCAAAATTAATGTCTACTTTACCTGTAGTATCTAACGTATTGCAAAGAAATTCTTATAAAGTAAGGCGACTTGTTTAAATTCTTGCAATAATTAGGACGTACGGGATACAAGGCTATTAAAATAATATTTTTTCACAAAACTTATTTAATGGTCGACGTTTCTTCAATATACAATTTAATTTAAAGTCACTGAACAATTGTGTTATGGTGTACGTGTAGGTGTACTGTATTATAATAATTATTATAAGTGAACAAATACTTATCAGACAATTGTTGTTTCACTGCTGTAGCCTGTAGTAGATGTAGATAGTAAAAAATGAACCAGTTAAAATTATAATTCCAACACACACATTCACATTTCACAAATATCTCAAAAAGCTCTATATTCAATCAGTTATAAGTTAACAATTAAATTTTAATTGTAACGGCCAATTGATTATACTGTGAACTTACAAGCATATCTAACCGTGTCTGTTGCCAACATTACAAACTGTAATCACTAGTTGATTTTTACCACTGACCTCTACCATAGAGATGGATTGTGGATACAAATTCAAAACTTCTGGGCAAACTAGACAAACTATTTAGTAATCGTCAAACTGTCAGTTGTAAACTATATCGGTATTTTTTGGGTACATCTTGTGAAAATTAGAATCCATGTGTTATAATCCTAGTTAACACGTACACTGATAAAAATAATGTTTCAAACTATAGGTCCAGGACTCACCAGAGTTTGACGTATATACATATACTTTTTGAGATTATCAATTTATGAAGTGTTCGATTATTTATATTTTGTAAAAATAACAACCAAATATTGAGATGTTTACGTCACTCAGTTTTACCCCTCTCCCCCGCATCTATAACCCTAGTACATGCTCTGTTTCTATATTCCTATGTCTATGGTTGGTAATGTGGCAATCAACATGCGCAATGTGCCGGCTAATTAAAAATCGACATCTTTCTCACTTTGTACCAATGTTTTGTGGGAAAGGAAGACTCCCACCACCTCCCAGTTCCCGGCACAGAACGTGCACTCGTCGGTGATTGGTTATCGCTGGTTGTTTTGTCAATTGTCGCTTTCCTGCTATAAAGTACAGTCCAGTACACTATTGTTAAGTTGTTTCTTTGATTGTTATTTGATCAAGATGCCTAATACAGTTTTGCATAGACAAGCACGAAAAATAATTTTTTTGATGACTTTATGCAAGGAATTAGACCTTTAGATTAAAGAAAAAATAAAAATAATAATATAGGGCGAGTTTGTAGTTTTTCGACCGACTGTACCCGCGCAAGCCTCCATTTGCATCTAACTTCCGAGCCTTTTAGATCCATGGCACTTACTATACTCGTCCCTCAATGGATTCTCATGCTGATGACCTCAGATGTTGAGCGTCTATAATCTACAATCTATTCAATCGATTCCCCACCGCACCTGTATACTCCATCCCTATAATTAGTAGATCAATGTTTCCGACACATAAAAACTATAGATGTGACACTCTAACTTTGTCAATAGTCTGTGCGCTTATCCATAAACGCGTGTTTGACACTAGTATATCGTAAGCCGGCTGTTTTTTGAAACATTTTTTTAAAATTTTTATTATAAACATGAAAATGTTTATAATAAAAAATGATTCAAAAAATTCAAAGTGCCACTAATTAATCATCGATGATAATTGACAATTTAAATTATTGGGTGCTTTGTACTTATAACCTAAAACTAATATAAATGATTCAAGTTTTTGGTTGAAGTTTATTTTCTTTGTTTTTTACATTAATTTATGATTTTTTTTTAAAGCTATCAAACGTAAATATTATATATGTGCAGTAGTCATTAAACTATTTTGCTAGCCAGTGGCAAACGGTGTTCTAAAAGTTGGATTTTGTTTATTTTTGTAGGTGGCTATTATAACATTTGGCAAAAAGTATATAATAAATAATGACAGAAGGTTAAAAAATTAAGTTATGATTGGTTATGATGCCATCGTATATATTGAAAGGATTTGATTTGCCGTAAATTCATATTTCTTTGGTGAAGACGGTCTGACAACTTGTCTTGGGAATAATCGAATGGTTTTGATAATCGAAAGGTTACTATTAGAACTATTTTTATAATCGATCAAATTGATTCCTTCAACTGATGAATCATAATAACAGGTATGTTGGTACTGTAAGTGAATAATGTTTTAAATCTTGTATAAATTTTGTTCTCGGTACACAGTGATACGAAAGTACATACTTTCGACCAGGTATAAAGAAAAAAAATAACATACAGCACACGGCCAGAAAGTTTAAATTCCTGCACTGCGCGACACATGATGCCTTCGGCTTCACATCGGATATCATGTTACGCGCAGTGTAGGATTTTAAACTTTCTGACCGTGTGGCGTATATTGTTTTTCTTATTACTTGGTCGAAAATACATACTTTCTGCTTCGATTTTAAAGCAGAAAGTCTAACATTTATAAACTGCTGGAATTACTCGCATACCGTCTGTACATTGATACGAAAATATGTACCTTGGGCATGATATGAAGAAAAATATTTACCATACAGCCAGAAAGTTGAAATTCCTACACTGCGCTAACATGATGTCCTAGGGGAAAGCCGAGGGTATCATGTGTTGCGCAGTGCAGGAATTACAACTTTCTGCCCTTACAGTGAAATATATTATTTGTACGAAAGGTATATATTTCTGACCGAAACCAGAACGCCAAATACTGCAAATATCACTTTCCAGTTTTTTAGTGGTGAACTGTAAACCAAATAGTATATTTGATTTTAAGATGAATCCTGACCGAGTGATAGAATTTAGCTTGTTTGACGCCAAAAAATTGTGTGAGTACCTACGCTCTTAAATTGTGTTTTAGAGAAACTTACTTAATTAAATCCATGAAAAGAATCTAACTGAAGGATTCCGCAGAAAACAGACTAAAATTCAGGGCAGGATTTAGGGGAAGGCAACCGGGACTACAACCCCGGGACCTCCACAAAAGAGAGGCCCCCACAATAGTGACTTCAGGGAAAAAAAAATCAGTTTCAGACTAGTAAACAACTTTTCCTTTGATATTTTTTTTTTGCGTTTTATCTTTACCTACAGTACTTTGTACAAACATGATTATATTAAATATTAACAGAAATCATCGATCTATATTTGTTCACTCCAATCAGGCAATCAGTAAAATATCAAAATCTCAAATGGTCCTGATAAGCACTTGCAATTTACTTTCCATCTTGAGGGCGTATCCCAATGGCTGAGTGGGGTGGTACTTGCCCGCAGCCTCAGAAGGTTCCGTTCATTAACGCTAAAATTTAATTTCAGATAATTCTTGTTTCCGATTATATTTATATGTTTGTTAAATAATAAAAGAATCTATACTTGGTTTCATAATAAATTATTTATTGAAAAAATCGACTGAAAAAAATTGTCCATTTTATTTGGAAAATAATTTGGGGCTACTCCTTTGTTGCCGGAGGCCTTCAGACCTCTAAATCCAGCATTGCTAAAATTACAGATTTTATGAATACAGAAAAATGATAATATGAATATTTATCTTATTAGTATCTATGGATTTATCACTTTGTATTTCAAAAACATCATCGATGTCGTTATAACAGATTTTGACTGTAGTCTAAATTTCAATATGGTGAAAAATCTACCAAGACAGTTTTAATTATGGCGATTAAAATAATTAATATTTAATTTTAACGTTCGTCAGCACCATTTTTTTAGTACAATTTATAAACTACATAGTTCGAAGAATGTTTTTAAACATAGTTTGTTATGGCATCTACTTTAATAATATTATATTTATTATAATTTTGAATACAGAAAAATGCTGTTATCTCATAAGGGTGTATGTTAAAAATTTGATTTTTAATCATTAATTGCTTTCTAAAATAGTCGATGACTAGCTTTAAATTTTTTAGGGGGGATAACTACGTAATTGAAGGCGACAATATTTTAAGGCAGGATCGATAAAACACTAATATAAATCTGCTTTACATATACTGAGTAATTTGCACGAGATGAAAAATAGAGATCAGTGTTTGAGATTAAAATGAAACAAAAAATTCACAGCAATTTCCGTTCCGATCGGTCTTTGTTTTGGAGGCATCAAGACATTACGTTTCCTAAACTAATTCACTTTTTTATAAATTCAGAATATTCATGCCTCGATACCTCCAAACCAAGCCGATCAGAACGGAGTTGGCTTTGCATTTTTGTTTAAAATTCAGTTCCAAACATAAATTTTCTTTTTTCATCTGTATGTTACTTTGAATTTAAAAGAAATTACCTCATTTTCTATAAAGTGATAATTCAATGCAGCATTTTAACCAACAATCCAAGAATTACCGAACCACGATAGACAAATAATGAACAAAAGCCACAAATCAAACAATTTTTCAAGAAAATGTTCAAACAGATAAATGTGAACTTTAAAACTGTTCTCAAGTTTAGTGTGTGTGTACAAACATATACTACAATTGTATTATAATATAAATTAATATTGATAAAAAAAATCAGTTAATTTGTTGAAATTGTAACAATATTGATTAATGATTTAGTACTTATATTTTCCTAGTTTGCGTTCTATATGATATTCATGCGTTATTTAGAATAAATATCTGCAGAACATAATGGACTATATTTTGATATAATTTTAGAAACCTCTCAACATTGGGTATCTAGAAATATTCAAACAACTCTGTTAATTATTCAGTATGATTTTAGTCTTATATAATTATAATTCTTTGTATGGATCATATAATTTATACAATTTTATTTTGTATTTCTTATTTAAAAAATATATTGTATTTAAAATTTAAAAGAGAATTTTTATTGAACAATCAAATTTTATTAACAGATTTTTTCTTAGGCGATAAGATTTTACGCCTTCTCAGTGCCGTAATGGCAGTAACAATAAAACTGGTATAAATCTGCATCACTTATACTGGGTAATTTACATGTATAAATCAATTATTTTATTTTTATATAAACAGTACTTACATATACTATACTTATATTAATTAAACATTTATACAATGCTATACTAGAGTGTAGTATATTGCCAATGTAAAATTTATCTCTAATGGTGGCCATACACGCTACGAGAAATCGTTACGATCAGACTGTACAGTTCGAACGGTACAGTTTATTGTACATGGCATACAAGCTATATACGCTACGAGAAATCGTTACGATCAGACAGTACAATAAACGGTGCCGACGCACACGTGGCAGCAATGGCTTCGATGGACGACGTTTTAGCTGTTGTTGGATTAATATTCGCCCTGAAGGAAAAAAAGTGAAGCGGAAAAATCGTAGCATCTGGTGCAAAGAATGGCTAATGAAAAGAAGAGTTCATTCTCATGTCAATTTGTTGGCGGAACTAAAGATGTTTCCAAAAGACTGGCATAATTTTTTAAGAATGGATCATGATACGTACTTACATCTACTGAATATGGTAGCACCAATTATCGAGAAACAAGACTGACGACAAAACTGAACACAAAAACTGAACGAGTGCATACACGTTACGATCAGTCGGCACAGTTCATCCGATTCCGATTAATCAATTGAAATTTTCGTATTGTTCCGTTCGACTGCAGTCTTAAAAAATCGGACGAAACTGTACAGTTTTATAACATGCATGTAGTGATTTATCGGTACCGTTCGAACTGTACAGTCTGATCGTAACGTTTTCTCGTAGCGTGTATGGCCACTATAACTTCTACATTAGAGAAAAAAAAGTTGGAGATTAGTTTTACAAAACAGTCGGAAAAATTTTGCAAATAGTTTGTTATTCGAGGCAAGTTTTATGATTGTTTGTATTGTCTTAACTAGCAATGTCAACTATGATTCTTTTTTAGTAATCGTAGTAATTAGTTTTTTTGCATCACGTAATCTTTATGTTGTATTGGTGTTCGAGTACATTATCGAAAGAGAACTGAAGACGTCTGTCTAAAACAAAGCAAGTTGAATTAAAAAAAAAAAAAAAAAACAATAGTCTGCTAACCCCAATCAAAACAGAATCATCAATCTGTAATACTAAATATAAATTAGAATCAAAATAATGTTTCAGGTTAAGAAAACTGTATTTTTTAACTACTTACCAAATATTATTTTTGAGTCGGTTAAAAACCAGTTGTTTTGAAAACAATTATTTTATGTTTGATTTCAGTACTTGGAAATAATCGGCATGTGACATCATAAACCTATTAACCTTGCCACAATATTATTTATCTTTACTTCGATTAATATCGCATTGTTAGTTGACAGTGTGGTTGACAATCTCTGGCTAAACTAACCTAAAAATTGTAGATTATAGACGTTACAGGTGAGGTCATCTAACCTAAACATTATGTCATTTAGGATTTTTTTATGGATTAGAAAAAAAATAATATGATATATTATTACTTACTTTGGACAATGACTTATGATGTTAAGCTACAATAAAAAAAGGTATATATATATATACATATGTTCTTTATCATGATTTATAATATCAGCGGCAATAATTATTTTATCAGGATATCTTGAGTTGTGCAAGTGTCACTACGAATTACTATCTCTGATATTACTTACTACATGTGATTTTGTTATAGATAATTTCATTAATGAATTCGTACCAAACGCCCATTCATTTCTTAAACGTTTGCAGTCTTGACTCACCATAATAATTTCAACTCCGTATAGGAACAATTGAAGAACGTTTTTATAATTTTTTGAAAAATTATTATTGATAATTACGCCAAAAGACATTTTCGACGTATTTTTAACATTGATATTTATGTGAAATTACTTGTAAAACGCGATTTCCATCAGTTTAGAACTAATATCAAGCAAAATGAAGCATTATTTTGCAATATATGACTGAAACAAAATAATTTTGATTTCAAGCCTATCAACACAAATCAATATAATACGGGTAGATGGGCATTAAGGGCGTTATTTTTTTTACGCCAGTCAAAAAGGTAATGAAAAAAACTACAAATTTCCTTCGATAAATATTTTCGTAGCTGGTCTAGTCTACAAGTTACGGAGGTCTTTTTGACATATTATGGCCAAAAGGGCACTAATTTTTTAGTTACATAAATGAAAATGGATACAGACCGTGTTACGATGGGAACGCATACGTGGCCAAAATCTAATGAAAAACAAATGTCAGCGACTGGAGATACGGTACGAGAGAGGAAAAATACATACAGGATTTGTGCGAATTTAATATACAATCTTCGATGGTATAATAAATGAACAATACTGATACCAACATGGCAAGTTGACAATCAAGTTTATCGCCTGAAAGGGCCTTAAATAAGTTAATGTTTTCTGTCAGCCAATAATTGTAAAATAACCTTTCATTATACCATCTTCGCTCCAGATTGCCATTTCATAACAAACAACATCGTTGCAAAGATGAACAGTGGTAATCATTAATTAGTGATTTAGGTAGGTGCTTTGCGAATAGCCTTTGCTTATGATGCTGTTTTAACAGTTTTAAATATTGTAATAACATGTTGAGCTTCATAATAGACAATATTTTTATTTTAATCTAAAATTATTCCATTTATGAGATGACATAACACGTCTATTTTGTAACTCAAAATTGTATAAATAAAAACAGTTTCTAACGACACAAGCCCCGAAACGCTCCCTTATTAGTGTATTTGCCATATGGCAACATACACTATTGGCGTCGGTCGGATGGCGGGACCTAGGGGTCGGACCAAAATTTCTCGACGTTTCATAACCTCCTAAACACTTTGGCACCATTTTTAAAAATGTTTATATATATATGTATATATATATATATATATATATATATATATATATATATATATATTTATATATATATATATATATATATGTGTACGCGCGATAACTTTCGAAAGAGTTAATTGATTTCAACGAAATTTGGGCCACATGTTGAAATCCATCACCGCAAGAAGCCTATTTAAAATGGGCCTAATCGGGCTATTTTAAGGGTAGTTTTTAGGGGTTGAAAAAAGTTTTTGAGCTTCAAAATACCGAAAAAATTCTCAGAATTGTTTCAAAATTGACATTTAACCCGCTAGTAGCAATTAAAAAGTGCCCCTAAAATTTTAATAAAATCGGCTCAACAGGACCGGACTTACAAATTTTTTGAAAACACTAATTTGCAGATAGTGACTTATTTATTGAAGGGTGTATTTAATTTGGTGTAGACGTTAGATTGATAATAATATTACAATTAAGAAAAAAAATATTATTTTAAGGGGTGTATTAAGGGGTTAAATTTTTTATTTTGCCCAAAAAAAAAAAACTTAATTTCACATAATAAAAGTATGAAACCACACGGCCCTATACAAGCAAATACACTATATGTCGGCAGGGTTTTGGCACTGCGACCCGGGTTTTTTTATTTGTACAAAAAGTATTAAAGAAGTTTGAAAGGTATCCCAAATTTGTAGAAAAATGCGCAAGACTGCGTAATTTGTGTACTCATGATTAAGTGACATTTTGTATAATAATGACAGAATGATTTTATAATGCTGAGAATGACATTTGTTTTCAACTAACTGGAGATCTTCATTTAGTCATTTGTTTTCAACTAAACAGAGATCTCCATTTAGTTAAAAATAAATGACAGTCTTAAAACTAGATTTAACGTCGAAAGTCGTGTTAGAAACCCAATATTACTAAATCCGAACTGCTGTATCCCTTTTATTTGAAAGCCAAGGATGACGAACGTTTTCACATCTATGTGTCAAATAAAAAAAGATTTTTATTATGGCTATGACGCTCCAGAACGTAAAGTTTAGTGGGCAAAAATGAATGAAGCATAAAAGAATTATTTCGTCGATACTGCATTGAGCGCTATGAAATTTTCGTCGACTTGGGTTGATATCTTGAATGATAGTCAAATTTTTTCGACGCCTAACATATTTGTAATCATTTCAGTGCTGTGCCGACAATACTTTGTCGCGTGCCATAGGTTCGTCATCCCTGGACTAGACAGTTTAATAAGTACTTTTTTAATTGTTTACAAGAAAATCTAGTAATTTATCAAGGCTATATCTACAATTTTTCGCAACGTAAAAAAAATTTCGTCTTCTATTATGAAAAAACGTAAATATATTAACTGTTACAAAAATTCGTGTTGATATGAACTTTTTCCATTGTGATCTTGAATTAGAAAGTCAAAAATATTCTATTATCCCCATGTGCGTTTAAAACGTTTTTGTAAATAATAAAAAAATAATATTTCTTGCATGCAGTTAAAAAAGAATCCGGTATGCAAACAGAATAAAGAATATCATTTTAAATATAATTTGAATGTTTTTTAGAAGAATAACCCAGGTTAACAAGTCTATATTTATTTATTGTAACCAAATTGTAACGTTTTACATATAAAACAGACAATTGAATGATAGTTGTAATGTTGAGATATTATTTTCATAATTTAAAAAATAACATGTTTTACATAGAAAGTTTTATAATAGTAAACACTACTTCTTATATTATGAAAAATGTGTTTTATTAAATAAACTAACTTATTTCAAATATGCTTTTTTATATATTTAAACGAAATTCTTGTAAAAACTATCATAAATTTATAGAGGGGGAAAAACGCATAGCTAAAATTGGATTTTGAGCAGCGATGTTAGATGTTCAAATTTATTTAAAAATCCAGTATCTTGCGCGTGAATGAATTTGCATCCATATTATGTTAACAGCGCAGAGGAGTGGTAGTGCGGCGATTTATGATCCGTCACACATTTTCGTGTCATTGAACTAGCATTTTACCCTTCAAAAAGTTAACCACTGGTAACTAGATCCTAACAATGTATCCTTAAACCATTATTGACTATTATTTTTATAAAAACTATAAAAATTAACAAAACAAAAAAAGATCTGACTATACACACAACAAAATACAGCATTTGCATAATTTATCACATCTACTCATGGACTATTATACACAAATTACCAGAGTTCAGCAGAAACTGAAGTTGACTGGATTACATAAAGCAAAAGGAAGGAGCACTTTTAATTCCGGTCACAC
Organism: Venustoraphidia nigricollis; assembly: GCA_034508555.1. NCBI lineage: Eukaryota > Metazoa > Arthropoda > Insecta > Raphidioptera > Raphidiidae > Venustoraphidia > Venustoraphidia nigricollis. Next base: position 13,967 of record JAVRKA010001092.1, on the reverse strand, counting down.
GTAATGAAATCATTTCTTGTTTGTCAAAATGCAGTAAAAAATCTTCCGCCGGCCATGATGATTTCCCAGGTACGTTATTTATACATATCTATGATATCATATCGGAGCCTCTTATATATTTAATAAATTTGTCGCTATCTACCGGTACGTTTCCTGAAATTTTAAAAATATCTAAAGTTGTGCCTCTGTATAAGAAAGGATCGCGCAATGATATGAATAATTATAGACCAGTTTCTTTGCAATCGATTTTCTCAAAACTATTTGAAATGGTCATTTATAATAGATTCATTAATTTTATTAACATCAATAAATTATTTAATTCTGCTCAACATGGGTTTAGGAAAAATAAGTCGACTACAACTGCCAATTTCAATTTCATAAAACGAATTTATGATTCTATAGATTCAAATAAAAAAACAGTTGCTATTTGTTATGACTTTTCTAAAGCATTTGACTGTATTAATCATAATCTTTTATTATATAAACTAAAAAAAATGGGCATTAATGGTGTTGCTAATAATTTAATAAAATCGTATCTTAACAATCGACAGCAGTTTGTTTCCCTTAAATCAACAGCAGATACAAAACCCAATGTAAGATCTCCTTCACAAATTAATGATTGCGGAGTTCCACAAGGATCGATCTTGGGTCCGTTATTATTTTTAATATTTATTAATGACTTACCACATAATGTTTCGAATTCCGATATTACGCTATATGCTGATGATACCAGTCAACTTTTTAAAGCTGAACATTCAGATGATATTTCTAAATCGATTAGTATTGGCGTTAATGAAATTAATGAGTGGTGTAGACAAAACGGACTTGTTTTGAATATTAATAAAACTGTTCTGTTAAATTTTCATACGATTCAGAATGTACCTGATTGTTCTTTTTATATACCTTTAGATGGCAAATCTATAAAAACAGTTTCCAACACAAAGCTCTTAGGTTTAAATATATCAGATACCTTGAGTTGGGATGTTCATGTTAATACCCTATGCTCAAAATTGAATAGTATTTGCTACTTACTAAAAAAATGTCGATCTATCGTAAATAATGACATTTTAATTAATATATATTATGCGTACTTCCAGTCCATTTGCGCATATGGTATTATTTTTTGGGGTAATTCGTCATCCTTTCAAAGATCATTTATTATTCAGAAAAGAGCGATCCGAATAATAACAAAATCTGCCATGAGAACTTCATGCAAACCTCTGTTCAGGCAGCTTAAGATTTTAACTGTGCCAAGTTTGTTCATTTATGAATGTATTGTATTTGCGGCACAACACAAGGAACTTTTCATAATGAACAGTGATGTTCATAACTGTAATACGAGATCGAAAACACAATTGAGACTACCATTTCACAGATTGTCTCAGTATAGTAAAAATATGTATTGCAACTGCATTCGATTCTATAATAAGTTGCCTATAGATTTAATAAACGAAAACAATATTTCTAAATTAAAAAAAAAATTAAAGTCATTTTTTATAGAAAATGTATTTTACACAATTAATGAGTTTATGGCCCTTGATATGGACTCTTTTAATTTTTCTTTATGAAATTTTTATTGCAATGTTTTAATTTGTTATAACGACCTCTCCAGCCTATGGCCTGTATATACAAAGAGAAATAAATTATTATTATTATTATTATTATTATGTTTATTTTTAACAATTTGCATATTACTTTATGTGAAAAAAGTCAAACGACTTGTCTGATATTGATCGCGCGTGGTAAATGAACCTTGGGCGAAACTCTGGTTTGTTTTTGACCGATGCCAATTATTCAGTCAAAGTTTAGAGGAATTCTATTTGCCTCTATATACATAATGTCTAAGTATTGATCATTATAAAACTTATTTAAATACATAAGGCTTTAAAATTGAATTGAATTGTTGGCTCAGTAAGATTGGAAATCTCTTAAGATTACCTTTCTAAAATACAACTCGATGTAAAAATTTGCAAAAAAATAAAAAAACTTTTAAAAGCTCACTGCAGCCAGGCCTGTTAAAAAGCCTTCAGAATTGTTTATTTATGACAATTACAATTATCTCTATTATTTCTCAAATACTTTTCCAAATTTTGAGGATATCAGTTTATAATTCACCTTGTTAAAATAAATCATTTTGGTTTGAAGTTTTTGACACATTTGACTGCTACTATAGAATAGCTAGGTAGTCTTCTTTTAAATCATTCCCAAATTGAGGTGAAGGCTTAATAACAATAAATTTTAAGCCTACTCTGAACGTTGTCTATATTTATTACAATTTATAAGAATATATTGAATATAACATGCAGATTATAGACGCTCAACATCTTTGGTTATTAGTGTCGTGACCGGAATTGGAATTAAGCTCATCACTACCGCATGCCAAATAAATCTTGCATTGCATTTAAAACCGAACTTCAAAGCGAATAGCTACAGTTACTAAATCTATTATTTTTCGGGGCCCACGGAGGTAGTAACTGTCTTTCTCCAGACACTATATCATACATGCAAATGTTCATTCTATGAACACTGACGTCACACTAATGAAAGAGAGGTTTTATGTCACGTTACATTATGACCGGATTCGTTTTTCATGGTGAAGTTTTACATTCTATTTTTTTCACTTTTAATTTAAATATTTTTGTCCTTAAGCCATAACTGAAGTTTATACAGAGTTGACCAATGTCTTACCGTGAGAGGCAACACTTGTGGTTGGTACAAATCAGAGTACTGCCTCTCGCGGCTAACAGGGGTATTGACCTCAAGAAAAAGACTTTTTTAATAATAAATTGAAAATCCAATCGATTCTTTTACCAGTTCTCGGGATTAGAATCTAGGAACTGAGGTGTGATGGAATACCTTTTAGAGTTGAAATATGAAGGTTCATGTATTGCATTGGTGCGGCACGGTACAGACATATTGCGAGAGAGAGAGATTGTAGATTATAGACGCTCAACATCTGAGGTCATCAGCGTCTATGACACATTGCAGATTACAGACGCCTAACAATTGAGGTCATTGCTGAGGGCATGGCACAAAATCGACCAAATGTAACGCGCGGCTTTCGTTTATTTGTTTTATAAAAGTTTCAAATTATTAGTTCATCCTGAACTGAGCTGATTCAGTGCGCAGTCTTCATCCAGTTTGATATATAATGTAAATTATACACACAAAAGTGTTATTAAATTATGTTTGAGGTAGAATGAGCATACTTAGTTTGCACAATTCGACAACATTTAAGTCTTTAAGGTATCACTGTCAAAAAAGGAGAAATAAAACGAAAAAGAATTAAAACGTGTTTTGAGTAATAAATTTAGTTAGATTATAAAATTATAGACTCTCTAAACTCAAAGAAAAATTTAAAATTTCCCAACAGTGACTAGAAAAATCCATTCTTATTTATAAAACAATTCATTGACCTAACACGAACATTGATATCTATTTTTAGTCTGATGTAAACAAATTCCAATCTCATAAAAAATACATCGAAAACAAAACTGTAAAAATAACCTTTCATAATACATAAATCTAACTTCAATGTTTAAAAATGCTTATAAGTAAAAATACATAAATATTTTTTTCAACACTCATTTTAAATATGTATTTCCAAATAAAAGGAAATCAGTTGTAAATTCTTATTTTTTTTATATTTTCATGGAACTTAAAATTTGGGTATTATATTGTATAATTTTTTTTGTAACTTTCAATTTTTTTATTATTCCAATCCTTCATACGTCCGCGGAGATAAAACTTATTTTCATTTATCATAAAATAAAAACTGATAAAACTTGATTTAATTGAAATTATTATCACTTATATGTACATTCATATTTTTACGCTATTTTTTCAATTTTAATTCTCAGTTAATTTCTGCTACATTCTCAGAATTCTTTGACATTTTTTTAAATATTTTACAAATTATTAGATAATTATGGTTTCAGTACAAAAAAAGTAGACTCTATGAGTACCTACATAAAATTTATATCAAATTTGTTTCAAAATAGCGGTTTTGGAAAAATGCTTAGTTTTCATTCATCACTGTTCTGAATTATAATTTTTTTTCTTCTCCCAGCATAATCTTTTTTATCTTTTCAAGTTTTTTATTTCTTGGCATTTTTATGTAAATGAGATGCAAAACAAATCACTAAAAACTTGGCAAATTCGAGTTACGCAGATCTTTTTATAGTCTTATTTGTGTCGCACTTTTCTTTCAACTGTTTGTTGCGCCGTTCATTTGTTCTTTATCCATTAGCCATCCATCGGAAGCAACGCTCAAGTCTGATATAGATTCATTAAAAATAAATACTTATTTATTCGACTGATATGAAAAAAACTAAAAAACTATAGGTCAGTAGAAATAGTGAAATGGATGCAAATAGCTCCAATAATTTTTATTTTTATCCACGTTTTCAGTTGTGCACGAAGCAGATAGGACTTCTTGATCAGACATATCACTCTCATCTCTATTGACGACGACTTTATGGCCACCTTTTTTGTTTTTACGTCGCTTTTTCCTCTCGGACGTTTTCTTTGCGTCTTCTTCTTCTTTATACGCACGGTAGCCTTTTGCTGCTCTGTATTGTTTTTCAAGAAATTCGGGCATTCCCGATGCAGTCACCTGCAATTTATTTCCCATTGTTATTAAATCTTCATGTAAATTTCAAGTAAATTACTGATCAACCTTTATCTAAACACAAGGACATACGTAAAACTTCGTTTAAATCTGGGCTTTAACATGCATTTGTCACCTGATATACAATGAACCAACTGTCTAAGAGTTGAACCCTTTAAAAAAATAGAATTATTACACCAACAGCTAGTTATTTGGGTCTAGTACCAGTTCCTATTTTCAAATTATTATTTTTTAAATTGAAAATTCAATTCATACTTTTAGCATTGTTTTATTAGAATTCGAGAACTTGCAAGAGAGCCATGGAATCAATATGTACTTTTAAATTGGCAAAGACATCGAAAATGGTCACCAAAAAGTAATTAATCTAGTAAAAAAAGAATCCAATGCATTGTTATGCTTCAAGAATCCAGAATTCTAAATAAACACATAATCCTTTGCAGTGCCATAGCTAGGATCTTAGCGCCCAGGTAAACAGTTTGATTTCATGCCCTCAAAATTCATTAAAGTCTTTAGTGAATACTATGGATTGTATCGCCGATTGCTTTCTTTGCCTCTAGCGCGAGTTCTTTATCAAAGCTGTGGTGCTGATCCTTTGCGAGCGCAGCCAGATGAAAAATAGTGTGCATTCTTTTAACGGGCTTGTTACTGAGGTTAAGCAATGGAACGTTTACATTTTACCGAGGTATCGAATTTTCGCGCAATTCAAACAAATTATCAAAATAAACACACAAAATAACAAGACTTGATTTACGTTTTGTAAAAAAAAAAATATTTACCCAGTTAGAGACAGTCAGTGGTACGTTAATTCCTGGATTATCAAAATAAGTAATGCAAAATTCGAGGCCTGGTTGATCCATCGTTGTGTTAGGTTTGATAACAATATATGACCAGTATTCATTCACACGAATGCTGTCGGTTTTCTCGCAAATTGGATAATCCGTCGTCGATTGACTTACGATGATCATTACATTCATTTCTTTATCGACGATGTAACGACGTTTGAATAGGTAATCGCGGTTGTTGAAGAATCTCTACAGAAATAGATGAAAATCAAACGTTTTTAATATTTTAGGTGCATATAATAAACGCAAATCACTTTAAAATAGCGCTAAACTCTCAAATTATTTTTTTTAGCATCGATGAAAAAAATGCTTATTTGCATATCCGTTTCAGATTTATTTTATATACACTTACCGGCCATTTCATATTCCAGTATATAATATCACTATTGCTATTGGGCTCTGACTCGATAACGTTTAGTTCGATGGCTGTATCGTCCCAGACTTTTCGATATTCTGTATTGATTAGACACTGGAAGAAATCATCTGGTGTAACGTCGTCATAAGATCCATAAAATTTGTACATGAACTGCCCGTTTCCATTTTCTTTTTTCCAAACGCAGATTTTGTCTCTTTCGATGAACGGTTGCCAGGGATCAGTATTTTTTTGAGCTTCACAATTCGAACACTTGCAATATTCAACTCCCGGTTGTGCTTTGTCCACAAGTCGTCTCAAAAGACAATTGGGGCACACTAGCGTCCGTTGCACTAAACTATGTACCGATGATATTTCATTAGCATAGACGTATATTTCATCGATCGGTATCCGATTGCTCTCCCAATCGTATGAACTGAAGGCTACGGCTCCGAGAAGAAGTTTGGATCCTCGTTGGACGAACCGTCGTTTCACTTGATTTAGCAGGTCCCGAAAGGCATGTTCTTCCCAGAGACGTGAGTATAAACAAAACATCTGCTGTCCTCTTCTTAGTCTTTGTGCTAAAGTTAAATACTGTATTAAAAACATATTCTTATTGTAAAAGAAACAATATGGAAAATAAAACAAGTATTATTTACCCAAAACACATTCGCATTGATGCGTCCACAAGCGAAGCATGTTAACTGATACTTCTTTCAAATTTGAATTGTGCTTTCCAATGATTCTTGAAAAAAATACATTTTCATAATAAACTTTTAGCCGAGTTTTGATATTACGTAAATTTCTATACGCGTTAATAATAATATGTTGATCTCGAAAAATAAAAGACAATGGAATTGTTAAGCGTTTATCTCTATCTTGAATTATTTTATTGAGGTTAGTTTGACACTTAAATAATGAATGTGACATTTTTTGTCTAAACATTTTTAATAAATAATAAAAAAAAACTGTCTTAAATATTATAAACACATTGAATTATTATTACAAATACTTTTAAAAATGTATCATTTTATGCACATTTTTTTATATTAACTAGAATTTTGCTATGGAAAAATAATTACATGCAATCAGAGAATCAATGCAATTCGGTGTCAAACTCGCCGGCCCCGCCGCAAAGCCAACTTCAAATATATTGATTAGAAATGGTAAAAAACTTTATCTCAAATATTCCATAATAGCTCATTTTATTTTTATAGTGTTTACCGATAATTTTAATGTTTAAGTAAGTATAAATGTAAATTTCGGAAAAACATTTTATCTTAGTATGATTTTTTCTGTTTGCTTTAGTCGATAGCGGTTGAAGTACCTAGGCATTTTGGAAATATAAAAGTGCGATTATTTCTCTAATATTTATTTGTTGTCTGACAGTAACAATGGTACAATCAAATGTGATAATTATTGGTGCTGGAGCTAGCGGAATCGCTGCAGCAACGCGATTACTACAAAAAGGTAGGCATAATCTGCCTAAATAGTATATTACACCGCAAGGGCAGAAATTTCAACTTTCTGGCCGTGTGGTGTATACTATTTTTCTTTATACACGCTCGAAAGTACGTACTTTCGTATCGGTGTGCACGAGAAAATTGTTTCGGCCCGCTGTTACAGATGGCGTGCGAGTAATTCCAATAGTGTATAAATGTTAGGGTTTCTGTCTTAAAATCGAAGCCGAAAGTACGTACTTTCGACCGGGTATAAAGAAAAATAAATTATTTACTACTGAAATTAGCTTAACTCTCAAGGTACGTTAGTTAAATTACAGTCAGTACAGTTATATTGATTTGTACGAAAACGCTGATAAGAAGATTATGTTGTTTCATTAAATTGTTTTTCTATAAAAATTGACTATATTTTTTTGTCATATAGGTATATTGAATGTAACAATATTAGAAGCAGAAAATCGTATCGGTGGTCGTGTTTACACAACACCGTTCGGAGACAATGTTGTGGATCTCGGAGGTCAATGGTGCCATGGTGAAAAATATAATGCAGTCTACGAGCTTGCAGCGCCCCTTAATCTACTTGAGCATTCCATATACGATTACAACCACACAACATTTGTAGATTCTGCTGGAAGAATTTTACCTAATAAGACCACCGATAGACTGGTTGAAACGCTCCAGTATATCATGTACGACGGGGATGGTGATATAGCTCGTTGTGATGGATCTGTTGGAGAGTATATCATTCGGAAGTAAGTTTTTTGTCTTTGTTGTATGAATAAGAAACATTTTTTTTAAAATTTATTTGGTATGGTCAGTCACTAGTATGGGATTTTTTCTTTATGTATGTGTCACTCTGAAACAATATTAATTATTAAATAATCAATCCATTATGATTCGTAGTTGAATCTTTTGAAATTTGGGATTTTTTTTTTAAATTACAGTATAAACTCCCTGTAACGTCATTCGATTTAACGTCAAACTCCCTAAAACGTCGAAATTACTCGACTTTGGTTGGTTTGCCTTGTTGTCCATACAATGATACACTCTATATATAACATTACACCTACTTTAAATAACGACCATATATCATTGTAACGCAAGTAATTTCGGCAACTTATAAAGCATCTACTGTTTGTAGGTACTTTCTAAGTTGCCGAAATTGATAAGAACTGCAGCTTTTTACGCAATAAGCGTTGTTATTTGTGTTAATAATAATGTTTGTTTATAAATTTTATGCGTTATTATTAAATAATATAACAACTCTCTATAACGCCAGAAAATACGCAGTCCCTTCAGCGTCGCTATATAGAGTTTACACTGTATACCACTTGTTTCCAAACAACATTGTATCAGTCGAAGAAAAATGTTGATACCTAAAACCTCTATTAAATGGGAAGCTATATTTGTAGTTTTTATCACATCATAAACATTCCGAATTAAAAATAAATAATTTTAATATTTCTTTTCGTTTTGAGAAAGTATACATAAGAATATATTATAATTAAGTAACGTTAATTTTTAGTTTGTTTTCATTAAGATAAGATAACGTGACACTATATATTTTTACTTTATTTTTTACGGTTGATTTCGTATAAAATTAGAAGGCGAATTTATCAATTTTTGTCTGACCGCGAAAAAAAGGGTTATGATTTTTCTTACAATAATGTCGGGGGTATGTACTGAAAATGTCGCTTTTGTACATATTCTTGTAAGTTAGAAGCATATTCTAACTACAACGGATTTCAAAACTTAGAGAGCCTGTAAAAGATTTGTGTGTGGGGCCCTTTTTAACAAGCCTTTAAAATGAGGCGGAACCGATTTGAATTTTATAAATATTTTTTTTCTTATTTATTTTCCGAATTCAAATACACAAAAGTAATTTATAATTTTATTAATATTTTTTATTATAAATTCTTATAAAAAGTTTCATAATACATATTGGTATCTGACATAGAGGAGATTAAGCTTTGCGTATGAAGTAATCAATATGGCGACATTAAAAGAGTAATATTAACATTAGTTTAAAATATATTTCGTCTTTAAGCTGTTAAAAATATAAAATATCTGTCAATAGCCAAATATGTAACCTTACTGATTTTTTATAAAAGAAGAAAGAATCATGACTATTAATTTTTATGCGGAGAAAATACAAAAGTACTAAAAAAATATTCAGTGAAATTGGGATGTTTCTTAAAGCATTTGCATTTAGTTGAAAAAACTTTGGAAGATGGGAAATTTCATTATAATTTTTTAAAACATATATATCATGACTTAACATGCACATTAATGTGCCACGACTAGAAATATACCCCTTTAGCGAAGTTCAATTTTTTGTCACTAGATGTCTTAGCAACAATGTTAATTCCCAATACATTTAATTAATAAATCGAGTTGACTACTGCAGTACCAAGCCCCCAGTACAGGTTTGTATGCAAACGTTGGATTTTGTTGGATGGCTTGACATATTTCATCCGGTATTATGCATAGCGTTTTTAGATTGTGACAGTTTTTTGCACGATAAAATCGACTCATAACTGCATATATATATCGGACGTATCTATCTTCAAAACAGTTGTCTTCAATCTGTTCTTGAGAGTTGATCAGCTCTAAATACTTCTCCGTAATGATTGGTATCACCTTATCAACCTGCCCAAAAAAAATAGTCTATAATAATATAATGTCAAGTTATAAGAAATTTAAATTATATTTCTTAAAGGTTCAAAATATCTTGCAACACGAATTCTTTACTTTCAAAAGTATTACTGTATTCTGGCTAAAATGTAAATAACGGTAAGGACGATTGTGTTATTTCTTGGATTTTAAAAATCAAGTAAATCTTACCTGCATGAAACAATTATCTATAAATCCATCCGCATCACTGGCTAATCTACCACTGTGTTCATTTAGCAACAAAACGCCAATCCTTCCCATGCCGTTTCTTTCTCGGCGCAGTTCAGCCGCAATTTTATCAGCGAATTCGACCCCATCGCTTGCATGCGTGATTAAAACGATTTTGCTGTATTTTGGTTGACTCTTGACAGTCGTACAATTCTTGGAACTTCCTTGAACAATTGTGTAACTGCTTACTCTAGGCTTTACCAGCTCCAAAGGCATTAGCGCAAACTTACATTTAGGTAGCTTCAAAGGACGAATTACATTATTTGTGCGATCTCTCTTGAGACTATCCCGCAGTCGCAGTACGTGTTCCGTAAGGAAAATGTAATCATCTTTGATAACATATAGAATGTCATTTCGCTGTAGATCAACTAAGGATTTGATTATTTTATCTAAAGTAGCGTTTGGTTTTTGCACGAAAGATGTAAGTACAGTTAGCGTTAATTCAGCTTTGAAATAGTTTTCAATTATCTGAAATTAGAAATTGAACAAGATAAGGTACTTTCAGTGAGAACATAAGCTGTGTTCGCGACTTGAAATTCGCGATCTTCAAAATAATGGCTTATGACATCGTATCGTAATATTTGTCAATCATGATTGTAGCCTAGTTGCTAGTTATACATATTAAAATAATAATGACACTAAAAATACTGATAATCAATAACATGACATTTTTTTTTGGAGAAAACGGATATTTTATTTAATACTCGACTTGCCTTGTCGAAATTTGATGTATGAGGATATTTGAATATCTGAGAAATAATACAAATAATTGTACTTGTTTACAGTGTCATAAAAAAACAATTCTGAACGCTTCTTTTTAAAATGCTTGGTTGTTTGTTGTCGACTTCGCCGAGCGGCTAAATGAAGCCTGATTCATACAATATTCATGTTCAGTTGCTAACTTTGGACTTCTTCGAACAGTTCTGATGAAACCCTATTCATACGCAGCATGCGTTCAGAGTTTCTTTGTAATGTTAAAAAGAAAAATAGTGATGACAAATCGTGGTCAAAGTTTAAAAAAAAAATGTAAATTGGTTGAGTCGGGACTGCTAGTGGATTGTCGAAAGAAGGCTTGTGTTTAGATGATTATTTTTTATACTTTTAAAAGTGGTCTGTCCAATTCAAGACTGTCCCCGAAATCTTCCCAGTTTGCGTAAAACTTATTGACTTTTGTGGCGTCCCACTCGCGACACAACTGCAGCCTAAGGCGCTCTCCTACAGATTCAAATAAGAATCCAGCATGAATGTTACGTCCATCTTCTATAAATGTTTTGATCAAGTTAAGATCATCATCGCTCGAGTCAGTGCAGGGGCTAGCTTGTTGTAACGAAGCGTTGATTTTGCTGAAAAATTAAAAATACATAAGTGTTTTGACTAGGGTTGGCTTGGAACCAAAAAGTTATCGAGAATAACGAACTTTTGAGGATTACTTTTTTTTTAATGAGGGAATGACGATTAAAACGGCCCATCTGGAATTTTCTCGGTACTTCATATAACCAAGCCAAACCTATTTGCATCAGTTTCTCACCGTTTCGACAAAATACATATTATTCATTTATCCTTTCTGCAGAAAATTTAAACCGGATTGGACAGGGCATGTTTGAGCTAGCTTTTGGTTTCTTTTCGATAGATTTTGACAAACAAACAATTGAAAGTTTTTTGATCAGGCATAGGTATTCGTTTGTTGTTGCTTCTGCATAGAAGGCCAAACGAACAACAATTTTTGGCATAATCTAAGTACTGAACTCATAAAAACGATTTCACTGACTTGTTTTGTTTTGAAGAACAATTCTGTATAAATAGAAAGGCAGTGTTGGTTAACCCGTATGTTTTTAATTTCTGGCAAGAATTATAAACCAAACAACAATAACAGTTTTAAATTTAATATTTTAACCTAAATTGTATTAAGTTTTTATAACGTGTTATTGGTAATATGCAAATAAATAACATAAATGAATTTACTTACATGGAAGATATTTCTTCCGGCTTTAAAGCCATTTTCTCTTTTTTGAACTATTTTCCTTCACATTTTACAATAACATTGAAGATGTGACGCAGTGTCCCATGGAAAAACCAAATATACGTGACTAAATAATAATATTATCTCTGTTTATTATCAAGGTCACTCCACTACTCCTATATTCTACAGTGAAACTGCTGTACTTTATACCTCGGGTGTTAACATACTGGGAGTAGTACCTATTTTGTTTTTGAAAACACTCTGTATATTTATTTGTAATTAGGTGCCTGTCCTGGCTTCGCCCGGGTGCAAATATAATATATAGATTTTGCCTGTGACACATTATTATTATTAATTTTATACGCTTTGTTAATTACTGAAATCTAGTCTAGGTACATAAACTTTATATCAATCTAACTTGAATTCAATTACATTTGCACCCGGACGAAGCCGGGGTGGGCAGCTAGATGTAGTAGAAGCTATATACTTGCCTACTTTATAAAACCAAGCAGTTAATATTTATTGTAATTTTTTGTTAATAAAAAAAAAAATCTGACAATGTATTTATTAATAATTCGTTTGTTTCTTTTACAACTAACAACGATCACTTGTTTTCAGATATGAGGAAAAAACAAAAGATAGTAAAGTGGATCCTTTAATCAAAAAACTGGTTTTGGATTGGTTTAAACAGTTCGAAATGTCGATAGATGGGTCCGATGATTGGTTGGAGACTTCAGCGAAGAAATATAATGATTACTGGGACTGTCCCGGTGACAAATTGCTTCATTGGAAAGGTCGTGGTTTTGGAACCATACTCGATGTTTTGATGGTATGACAGTTATTTTTTCAAACAGATTTTGCTATATAAATTGCAACGAAAGGCAAAAAAAAACTTTTTTACATTAATGATTTCAAATTTAATTGCGTGTAGCTTTTGACAAATATATCTATCATTTTGGTTCAGCACGGGTTCCGCGGTAAAAATCTGTGTGTCATACTTTCTATTTTGATAATTTCATTAATAATGGCAGCTAGATCTTCAATCAACTGACTGTCAGTTATTTCACTTGATAACTCCATTGTCGGTATACCTGTGTAGACAGCATGATAGCTAGGGGCTGATGAAATAGTACCGGGATAGATTTTTTATTTGATGCTGACTCTTGAAGCGCATTTTTATAGCAATTTTAGAACGTTCAGACCCTTTAATATTTTGCCTTATTGGAAGAAAAAATCCATAAGATGGTTGGAAATCATAGGCAGAAAAAATTATGAAACTGCAACTATGTATTTTCGAACAGGAACGTATTAGTGATAAATTAGTTATGTTAAACACAACTGTAATGATAAAACGTAAAGAAAATTCTATAAAAATAGCTAACAGTCGCATCAATTTTTTTTCTTTCTAAATATCATTGACATATTTGTAAAAAATTAAAATTAGCTTAGTGGTTCATCAGGAATTTTAGATACCTGGCGGCCCCAAAAAAATGATGCGGCCCACCAGGAATTTTCCCGCTATCCCAGCAGCCCCATCCGCCCCTTATGGTAGTACTTACTACTACAAAAATTATCATCGTAAAATGGGCTTTTAACTCTTTCAGTCTTGGTGGCTAGTATCACTAACCACCTCTTTCCGAATTTTTAAATTACAGTCCATGCCATTCAGCGACAATCGGCCGTATATCATGAAAGTTCGAACCATGCTTGATAAGATGTGACACTGATTGGCGGTATATTGACTTCACTTGCGTCTAATTGAATATTGAATATTGCTCTAAATTCAAAATATGTGTAATGTAAAAGCGTGACGGAAAGAGTT
>JAVRKA010001091.1:0-26976 GCA_034508555.1 Venustoraphidia nigricollis | reverse complement strand
ATCGGCTTCTATATCTGAAATGCCTATCAACACCTATTTTTAAAATGCCAAACGGCAACTATATCTGAAATGCCTATCGGCACCTATATCTGAAATGCCTATCGGCACCAATTTTTGAAATGCCTCTCGGAAACTACATCTGAAATGCCTATCAGCACCTATATTTGAAATGCCTATCGGCAACCATATCTGGAATGCCTATCGGCACCTATATTTAAAATGCCTATCGGCTTCTATATCTGAAATGCCTATCGGCACCTATTTTTAAAATGCTAATCGGAAACTACATCTGAAATGCCTATCAGCACCTATATTTTAAATGCCTATCGGCAACCATATCTGGAATGCCTATCGGCACCTATATTTGAAATGCCTATCGGCTTCTATATCTGAAATGCCTATCGGCACCTATTTTTAAAATGGCTATCGGCAACTATATCTGAAATGCCTATCGGCACCTATATCTGATATGCCTATCGGCACCTGTTTTTGAAATGCCTATCGGAAACTACATCTGAAATGCCTATCAGCACCTATATTTGAAATCCCTATCGGCAACTATATCTGGAATGCCTATCGGCACCTATATTTGAAATGCTTATCGGCTTCTATATCTGAAATGCCTATCGGCACATATTTTTGCAAATGCCAATCGGCAACTATATCTGAAATGCCTATCGGCACCTATTTTTGAAATGCCTATCGGAAACTACAACTGAAATGCCTATCAGCACCTATATTTGAAATGCCTATCGGCAACCATATTTGGAATGCCTATCGGCACCTATATTTGAAATGCCTATCGGCTTCTATATCTGAAATGCCTAGCGGCACCTATTTTTAAAATGCCAATCGGCAACTATATCTGAAGTGCCTATCGGCACCTATATCTGAAATGCCTATCGGCACCTATTTTTGAAATGCCTATCGAAAACTACATCTGAAATGCCTATCAGCACCTATATTTGAAATGCCTATCGGCAACCACATCAGAAATGCCTATCGGCACCTATATCTGAAATGCCTTTTGGCATTTATATCTGAAATGCCTATCGACACCTATATTTGAAATGCCTATCGACGCCTATATTTTAAATGCCTATCGGCAACTATATCTGATATGCCTATCGGCACCTATATCTGAAATGCCTATCGGCACCTATTTTTGAAATGCCTATCGGAAACTACAACTGAAATGCCTATCAGCACCTATATTTGAAATGCCTTAGGCAACTATATTTGGAATGCCTATCGGCACCTATATTTGAAATGCCTATCGGCTTCTATATCTGAAATGCCTAGCGGCACCTATTTTTAAAATGCCAATCGGCAACTATATCTGAAGTGCCTATCGGCACCTATATCTGAAATGCCTATCGGCACCTATTTTTGAAATGCCTATCGAAAACTAAATTTGAAATACCTATCAGCACCTATATTTGAAATGCCTATCGGCAACCATATCAGAAATGTTTATCGGCACCTATATCTGAAATGCCTTTCGGCATTTATATCTGAAATGCCTATCGACACCTATATTTGAAATGCCTATCGACACCTATATTTTAAATGCCTATCGGCAACTATATCTGATATGCCTATCGGCACCTATATCTGAAATGCCTATCGGCACCTAATTTTGAAATGCCTATCAGAAACTACATCTAAAATGCCTATCGGCACCTATTTTTAAGATGCCAATCGGCAACTATATCTGAAATGCCTATCGGCACCTATATCTGAAATGCCTATCGGCACCTATTTTTGAAATGCCTATCGAAAACTACATCTGAAATGCCTATCAGCACCTATATTTAAAATGCCTATCGGCAACCATATCTGAAATGCCTATCGACACCTATAATTGAAATACCTATCGGCTTCTATATCTGAAATGCCTATCGGCACCTATTTTTAAAATGCAAATCGGCAACTATATCTGAAATGCCTATCGGCACCTATATCTGAAATGCCAATCGGCACCAATTTTTGAAATGCCTATCGGAAACTACATCTGAAATGCCTATCAGCACCTATATTTGAAATGCCTATCGGCAACCATATAAGGAATGCCTATCGGCACCTATATTTGCAATGCCTATCGGCTTCTATATCTGAAATGCCTATCGGCACCAATTTTAAAATGCCAATCGGCAACTATATCTGAAATGCCTATCGGAACCTATATCTAAAATGCCTATCGGCACCTATTTTTGAAATGTCTTTCGGAAACTACATCTGAAATGCCTATCTGCTCCTATATTTGAAATGCCTATCGGCAACCATATCTGAAAAGCCTATCGACACCTATATTTAAGATACCTATCGGCTTCTATATCTGAAATGCCTATCGGCACCTGTTTTTAAAATGCCAATCGGCAACTATATCTGAAATGCCTATCGGCACCTATATCTGAAATTCCTATCGGCATCAATTTTTGAAAGGCCTATCGGAAACTACATCTAAAATGCCTATCAGCACCTATATTTGAAATGCCTATCGGCAACCATATCTGGAATGCCTATCGGCACCTATATTTGAAATGCCTATCGGCTTCTATATCTGAAATGCCTAACGGCACCTATTTTTAAAATGCCAATCGGTAACTATATCTGAAATGCCTATCGGCACCTAAATCTGAAATGCCTATCGGCACCTATATTTAAAATGCCTATCGGAAACTACATCTGAAATGCCTATCAGCACCTATATTTGAAATGCCTATCGGCAACCATATCTGGAATGCCTGTCGGCACCTATATTTAAAATGCCTTTCGGCTTCTATATCTGAAATGCCTATCGACACCTATTTTTAAAATGCCAATCGGCAACTATATCTGAAATGCCTATCGGCACCTATATCTGAAATGCCTATCGGCGCCTATTTTTGAAATGCCTATCGGAAACTACATCTGAAATGCCTATCAGCACCTATATTTGAAATGCCTATCGGCAACCATATCTGAAATGCCTATCGACACCTATATTTAAAATACCTATCGGCTTCTATATCTGAAATGCCTATCAACACCTATTTTTAAAATGCCAAACGGCAACTATATCTGAAATGCCTATCGGCACCTATGTCTGAAATGCCTATCGGCACCAATTTTTGAAATGCCTATCGGAAACTACATCTGAAATGCCTATCAGCACCTATATTTGAAATGCCTATCGGCAACTATATCTGAAATGCCTATCGGCACCTATATCTGAAATGCCTATCGGCACCAATTTTTGAAATGCCTATCGGAAACTACATCTGAAATGCCTATCAGCACCTATATTTGAAATGCCTATCGGCAACCATATCTGGAATGCCTATCGGCACCTATATTTGAGATGCCTATCGGCTTTTATATCTGAAATGCCTAACGGCACCTATTTTTAAAATGGCTATCGGCACCTATATCTGAAATGCCTTTCGGCATTTATATCTGAAATGCCTATCGACACCTATATTTGAAATGCCTATCGACACCTATATTTTAAATGCCTATCGGCACCTAATTTTGAAATGCCTATCGGGAACTACATCTAAAATGCCTATCGGCACCTATTTTTAAAATGCCAATCGGCAACTATATCTGAAATGCCTATCGGCACCTATATCTGAAATGCCTATCGGCACCTATTTTTGAAATGCCTATCGAAAACTATATCTGAAATGCCTATCAGCACCTATATTTAAAATGCCTATCGGCAACCATAGCTGAAATGCCTATCGACACCTATAATTGAAATACCTATCGGCTTCTATATCTGAAATGCCTATCGGCACCTATTTTTAAAATGCAAATCGGCAACTATATCTGAAATGCCTATCGGCACCTATATCTGAAATGCCAATCGGCACCAATTTTTGAAATGCCTATCGGAAACTACATCTGAAATGCCTATCAGCACCTATATTTGAAATGCCTATCGGACCCCATATTTGAAATACCTATCGGCACCTATATTTGCAATGCCTATCGGCTTCTATATCTGAAATGCCTATCGGCACCAATTTTAAAATGCCAATCGGCAACTATATCTGAAATGCCTATCGGCACCTATATCTAAAATGCCTATCGGCACCTATTTTTTAAATGTCTTTCGGAAACTACATCTGAAATGCCTATCTGCTCCTATATTTGAAATGCCTATCGGCAACCATATCTGAAAAGCCTATCGACACCTATATTTAAAATACCTATCGGCTTCTATATCTGAAATGCCTATCGGCACCTGTTTTTAAAATGCCAATCGGCAACTATATCTGAAATGCCTATCGGCACCTATATCTGAAATTCCTATCGGCATCAATTTTTGAAATGCCTATCGGAAACTACATCTAAAATGCCTATCAGCACCTATATTTGAAATGCCTATCCACAACCATATCTGGAATGCCTATCGGCACCTATATTTGAAATGCCTATCGGCTTCTATATCTGAAATGCCTATCGGCACCTATTTTTGAAATGCCTATCGGAAACTAAATCTGAAATGCCTATCAGCACCTATATTTGAAATGCCTATCGTCAACCATATCTGAAATGCCTATCGACACCTATATTTGAAATACCTATCGGCTTCTATATCTGAAATGCCTATCGGCACCTATTTTTAAAATGCCAATCGGCAAATATATCTGAACTGCCTATCGGCACCTATATCTGAAATGCCTATCGGCACCAATTTTTGAAATGCCTATCGGAAACTACATCTAAAATGACTATCAGCACCTATATTTGAAATGCCTATCGTCAACCATATCTGAAATGCCTATCGACACCTATATTTGAAATACCTATCGGCTTCTATATCTGAAATGCCTATCGGCACCTATTTTTAAAATGCCAATCGGTAACTATATCTGAAATGCCTATCGGCACCTATAACTGAAATACCTATCGGCACCAATTTTTGAAATGCCTATCGGAAAATACATCTGGAATGCCTATCAGCACCTATATTAGAAATGCCTAACGGCAACCATATCTGGAATGCCTGTCGGCACCTATATTTGAAATGCCTATCTGCTTCTATATCCGAAATGCCTATCGACACCTATTTTTAAAATGCCAATCGGCAACTATATCTGAAATGCCTATCGGCACCTATATCTGAAATGCCTATCGGCACCTATTTTTGAAATGCCTATCGGAAACTACATCTGAAATGCCTATCAGCACCTATATTTGAAATGCCTATCGGCAACCATATCTGATATGCCTATCGACACCTATATTTGAAATACCTATCGGCTTCTATATCTAAATTGCCTATCAACACCTATTTTTAAAATGCCAATCGGCAACTATATCTGAAATGCCTATCGGCACCTATATCTGAAATGCCTATCGGCACCAATTTTTGATATGCCTATCGGAAACTACATCTGAAATGCCTATCAGCACCTATATTTGAAATGCCTATCGGCAACCATATCTGGAATGCTTATCGGCACCTATATTTGAAATGCCTATCGGCCTCTATATCTGAAATGCCTATCGTCACTTATTTTTAAAATGCCAATCGGCAACTATATCTGAAATGCCTATCGGCACCTATATCTGAAATGCCTATCGGCACCTATTTTTGAAATGCCTATCGGAAACTACATCTGAAATGCCTATCAGCACCTATATTTGAAATGCCTATCGGCAACCATATCTGGAATGCCTATCGGCACCTATATTTGAAATGCCTATCGGCTTCTATAACTGAAATGCCTATCGGCACCTATTTTTAAAATGTTAAACGGCAACTATATCTGAAATGCCTATCGGCACCTATATCTGAAATGCCTATCGGCACCTATTTTTGAAATGCCTATCGGAAACTACATCTGAAATGCTTATCAGCACCTATATTTGAAATGCCTATCGGCTTCTATATCTGAAATGCCTATCGACACCTATGTTTAAAATGCCAATTGGCAACTATATCTGAAATGCCTATCGGCACCTATATCTGAAATGCCTATCGGTACCTATTTTTGAAATGCCTATCGGAAACTACATCTGAAATGCCTATCAGCGCTTATATTTGAAATGCCTATCGGCAACCATATCTGGAATGCCTATCGGCACATATATTTAAAATGCCTATCGGCTTCTATATCTGAAATGCCTATCGGCACCTATTTTTAAACTGCCTATCGGAAACTACATCTGAAATGCCTATCAGCACCTATATTTTAAATGCCTATCGGCAACCATATCTGGAATGCCTATCGGCACCTATATTTGAAATGCCTATCGGCTTCTATATCTGAAATGCCTATCAACACCTATTTTTAAAATGCCAAACGGCAACTATATCTGAAATGCCTATCGGCACCTATATCTGAAATGCCTATCGGCACCAATTTTTGAAATGCCTCTCGGAAACTACATCTGAAATGCCTATCAGCACCTATATTTAAAATGCCTATCGGCAACCATATCTGGAATGCCTATCGGCACATATATTTAAAATGCCTATCGGCTTCTATATCTGAAATGCCTATCGGCACCTATTTTTAAACTGCCTATCGGAAACTACATCTGAAATGCCTATCAGCACCTATATTTTAAATGCCTATCGGCAACCATATCTGGAATGCCTATCGGCACCTATATTTGAAATGCCTATCGGCTTCTATATCTGAAATGCCTATCGGCACCTATTTTTAAAATGGCTATCGGCAACTATATCTGAAATGCCTATCGGCACCTATATCTGAAATGCCTATCGGCACCTGTTTTTGAAATGCCTATCGGAAACTACATCTGAAATGCCTATCAGCACCTATATTTGAAATCCCTATCGGCAACCATATCTGGAATGCCTATCGGCACCTATATCTGAAATGCCTATCGGCACCTGTTTTTGAAATGCCTATCGGAAACTACATCTGAAATGCCTATCAGCACCTATATTTGAAATCCCTATCGGCAACCATATCTGAAATGCCTATCAGCACCTATATTTAAAATGCCTATCGGCAACCATATCTGGAATGCCTATCGGCACCTATATTTAAAATGCCTATCGGCTTCTATATCTGAAATGCCTATCGGCACCTATTTTTAAACTGCCTATCGGAAACTACATCTGAAATGCCTATCAGCACCTATATTTTAAATGCCTATCGGCAACCATATCTGGAATGCCTATCGGCACCTATATTTGAAATGCCTATCGGCTTCCATATCTGACATGCCTATCGGCACTTATTTTTAAAATGCCAACCGGCAACTATATCTGAAATGCCCATTGGCACCTATATCTGAAATGCCTATCGGCACCTATTTTTGAAATGCCTATCAGAAACTACATCTGAAATGCCTTTCAGCACCTATATTTGAAATGCCTATCGGCAACCATATCTGAGATGCCTTTCGACACCTATATTTGAAAAACCTATCGGCTTCTATATCTGAAATGCCTATCGGCACCTATTTTTAAAATGCCAATCGGTAACTATATCTGAAGTGCCTATCTTCACCTATATCTGAAATGCCTGTCAGCACCAATTTTTGAAATGCCTATCGGAAACTACATCTGGAATGCCTATCAGCACCTATATTTGAAATGCCTTTCGGCAACCATATCTGGAATGCCTATCGGCACCTATATTCGAAATGCCTATCGACTTCTATATCTGAAATGCTTATCGACACCTATTTTTAAAATGCCAATCGGCAACTATATCTGAAATGCCTATCGGCAGCTGTTTTTAAAATGCCAATCGGCAACTATATCTGAAATGTATATCGGCACCTATATCTGAAATGCCTATCGGCATCAATTTTTGAAATGCCTATCGGAAACTACATCTAAAATGCCTATCAGCACCTATATTTGAAATTCCTATCGGCAACCATATCTGGAATGCCTATCGACACCTATTTTTGAAATGCATATCGGCTTCTATATCTGAGATGCCTATCGGCACCTATTTTTAAAATGCCTATCGGAAACTACATCTGAAATGCGCATCAGCACCTATATTTGAAATGCCTATCGGCAACTATATCTGGAATGCCTATCGGCACCTATATTTGAAATGCCTATCGGCTTCTATATCTGAAATGCCTAACGGCACCTATTTTTGAAATGCCAATCGGTAACTATATCTGAAATGCCTATCGGCACCTAAATCTGAAATGCCTATCGGCACCTATATTTAAAATGCCTATCGGAAACTACATCTGAAATGCCTATCAGCATCTATATTTGAAATGCCTATCGGCAACCATATCTGAAATGCCTATCGACACCTATATTTAAAATACCTATCGGCTTCTATATCTGAAATGCCTATCAACACCTATTTTTAAAATGCCAAACGGCAACTATATCTGAAATGCCTATCGGCACCTATATCTGAAATGCCTATCGGCACCAATTTTTGAAATGCCTCTCGGAAACTACATCTGAAATGCCTATCAGCACCTATATTTGAAATGCCTATCGGCAACCATATCTGGAATGCCTATCGGCACCTATATTTAAAATGCCTATCGGCTTCTATATCTGAAATGCCTATCGGCACCTATTTTTAAAATGCTAATCGGAAACTACATCTGAAATGCCTATCAGCACCTATATTTTAAATGCCTATCGGCAACCATATCTGGAATGCCTATCGGCACCTATATTTGAAATGCCTATCGGCTTCTATATCTGAAATGCCTATCGGCACCTATTTTTAAAATGGCTATCGGCAACTATATCTGAAATGCCTATCGGCACCTATATCTGATATGCCTATCGGCACCTGTTTTTGAAATGCCTATCGGAAACTACATCTGAAATGCCTATCAGCACCTATATTTGAAATCCCTATCGGCAACTATATCTGGAATGCCTATCGGCACCTATATTTGAAATGCTTATCGGCTTCTATATCTGAAATGCCTATCGGCACATATTTTTGCAAATGCCAATCGGCAACTATATCTGAAATGCCTATCGGCACCTATTTTTGAAATGCCTATCGGAAACTACAACTGAAATGCCTATCAGCACCTATATTTGAAATGCCTATCGGCAACCATATTTGGAATGCCTATCGGCACCTATATTTGAAATGCCTATCGGCTTCTATATCTGAAATGCCTAGCGGCACCTATTTTTAAAATGCCAATCGGCAACTATATCTGAAGTGCCTATCGGCACCTATATCTGAAATGCCTATCGGCACCTATTTTTGAAATGCCTATCGAAAACTACATCTGAAATGCCTATCAGCACCTATATTTGAAATGCCTATCGGCAACCACATCAGAAATGCCTATCGGCACCTATATCTGAAATGCCTTTTGGCATTTATATCTGAAATGCCTATCGACACCTATATTTGAAATGCCTATCGACGCCTATATTTTAAATGCCTATCGGCAACTATATCTGATATGCCTATCGGCACCTATATCTGAAATGCCTATCGGCACCTATTTTTGAAATGCCTATCGGAAACTACAACTGAAATGCCTATCAGCACCTATATTTGAAATGCCTTAGGCAACTATATTTGGAATGCCTATCGGCACCTATATTTGAAATGCCTATCGGCTTCTATATCTGAAATGCCTAGCGGCACCTATTTTTAAAATGCCAATCGGCAACTATATCTGAAGTGCCTATCGGCACCTATATCTGAAATGCCTATCGGCACCTATTTTTGAAATGCCTATCGAAAACTAAATTTGAAATACCTATCAGCACCTATATTTGAAATGCCTATCGGCAACCATATCAGAAATGTTTATCGGCACCTATATCTGAAATGCCTTTCGGCATTTATATCTGAAATGCCTATCGACACCTATATTTGAAATGCCTATCGACACCTATATTTTAAATGCCTATCGGCAACTATATCTGATATGCCTATCGGCACCTATATCTGAAATGCCTATCGGCACCTAATTTTGAAATGCCTATCAGAAACTACATCTAAAATGCCTATCGGCACCTATTTTTAAGATGCCAATCGGCAACTATATCTGAAATGCCTATCGGCACCTATATCTGAAATGCCTATCGGCACCTATTTTTGAAATGCCTATCGAAAACTACATCTGAAATGCCTATCAGCACCTATATTTAAAATGCCTATCGGCAACCATATCTGAAATGCCTATCGACACCTATAATTGAAATACCTATCGGCTTCTATATCTGAAATGCCTATCGGCACCTATTTTTAAAATGCAAATCGGCAACTATATCTGAAATGCCTATCGGCACCTATATCTGAAATGCCAATCGGCACCAATTTTTGAAATGCCTATCGGAAACTACATCTGAAATGCCTATCAGCACCTATATTTGAAATGCCTATCGGCAACCATATAAGGAATGCCTATCGGCACCTATATTTGCAATGCCTATCGGCTTCTATATCTGAAATGCCTATCGGCACCAATTTTAAAATGCCAATCGGCAACTATATCTGAAATGCCTATCGGAACCTATATCTAAAATGCCTATCGGCACCTATTTTTGAAATGTCTTTCGGAAACTACATCTGAAATGCCTATCTGCTCCTATATTTGAAATGCCTATCGGCAACCATATCTGAAAAGCCTATCGACACCTATATTTAAGATACCTATCGGCTTCTATATCTGAAATGCCTATCGGCACCTGTTTTTAAAATGCCAATCGGCAACTATATCTGAAATGCCTATCGGCACCTATATCTGAAATTCCTATCGGCATCAATTTTTGAAAGGCCTATCGGAAACTACATCTAAAATGCCTATCAGCACCTATATTTGAAATGCCTATCGGCAACCATATCTGGAATGCCTATCGGCACCTATATTTGAAATGCCTATCGGCTTCTATATCTGAAATGCCTAACGGCACCTATTTTTAAAATGCCAATCGGTAACTATATCTGAAATGCCTATCGGCACCTAAATCTGAAATGCCTATCGGCACCTATATTTAAAATGCCTATCGGAAACTACATCTGAAATGCCTATCAGCACCTATATTTGAAATGCCTATCGGCAACCATATCTGGAATGCCTGTCGGCACCTATATTTAAAATGCCTTTCGGCTTCTATATCTGAAATGCCTATCGACACCTATTTTTAAAATGCCAATCGGCAACTATATCTGAAATGCCTATCGGCACCTATATCTGAAATGCCTATCGGCGCCTATTTTTGAAATGCCTATCGGAAACTACATCTGAAATGCCTATCAGCACCTATATTTGAAATGCCTATCGGCAACCATATCTGAAATGCCTATCGACACCTATATTTAAAATACCTATCGGCTTCTATATCTGAAATGCCTATCAACACCTATTTTTAAAATGCCAAACGGCAACTATATCTGAAATGCCTATCGGCACCTATGTCTGAAATGCCTATCGGCACCAATTTTTGAAATGCCTATCGGAAACTACATCTGAAATGCCTATCAGCACCTATATTTGAAATGCCTATCGGCAACTATATCTGAAATGCCTATCGGCACCTATATCTGAAATGCCTATCGGCACCAATTTTTGAAATGCCTATCGGAAACTACATCTGAAATGCCTATCAGCACCTATATTTGAAATGCCTATCGGCAACCATATCTGGAATGCCTATCGGCACCTATATTTGAGATGCCTATCGGCTTTTATATCTGAAATGCCTAACGGCACCTATTTTTAAAATGGCTATCGGCACCTATATCTGAAATGCCTTTCGGCATTTATATCTGAAATGCCTATCGACACCTATATTTGAAATGCCTATCGACACCTATATTTTAAATGCCTATCGGCACCTAATTTTGAAATGCCTATCGGGAACTACATCTAAAATGCCTATCGGCACCTATTTTTAAAATGCCAATCGGCAACTATATCTGAAATGCCTATCGGCACCTATATCTGAAATGCCTATCGGCACCTATTTTTGAAATGCCTATCGAAAACTATATCTGAAATGCCTATCAGCACCTATATTTAAAATGCCTATCGGCAACCATAGCTGAAATGCCTATCGACACCTATAATTGAAATACCTATCGGCTTCTATATCTGAAATGCCTATCGGCACCTATTTTTAAAATGCAAATCGGCAACTATATCTGAAATGCCTATCGGCACCTATATCTGAAATGCCAATCGGCACCAATTTTTGAAATGCCTATCGGAAACTACATCTGAAATGCCTATCAGCACCTATATTTGAAATGCCTATCGGACCCCATATTTGAAATACCTATCGGCACCTATATTTGCAATGCCTATCGGCTTCTATATCTGAAATGCCTATCGGCACCAATTTTAAAATGCCAATCGGCAACTATATCTGAAATGCCTATCGGCACCTATATCTAAAATGCCTATCGGCACCTATTTTTTAAATGTCTTTCGGAAACTACATCTGAAATGCCTATCTGCTCCTATATTTGAAATGCCTATCGGCAACCATATCTGAAAAGCCTATCGACACCTATATTTAAAATACCTATCGGCTTCTATATCTGAAATGCCTATCGGCACCTGTTTTTAAAATGCCAATCGGCAACTATATCTGAAATGCCTATCGGCACCTATATCTGAAATTCCTATCGGCATCAATTTTTGAAATGCCTATCGGAAACTACATCTAAAATGCCTATCAGCACCTATATTTGAAATGCCTATCCACAACCATATCTGGAATGCCTATCGGCACCTATATTTGAAATGCCTATCGGCTTCTATATCTGAAATGCCTATCGGCACCTATTTTTGAAATGCCTATCGGAAACTAAATCTGAAATGCCTATCAGCACCTATATTTGAAATGCCTATCGTCAACCATATCTGAAATGCCTATCGACACCTATATTTGAAATACCTATCGGCTTCTATATCTGAAATGCCTATCGGCACCTATTTTTAAAATGCCAATCGGCAAATATATCTGAACTGCCTATCGGCACCTATATCTGAAATGCCTATCGGCACCAATTTTTGAAATGCCTATCGGAAACTACATCTAAAATGACTATCAGCACCTATATTTGAAATGCCTATCGTCAACCATATCTGAAATGCCTATCGACACCTATATTTGAAATACCTATCGGCTTCTATATCTGAAATGCCTATCGGCACCTATTTTTAAAATGCCAATCGGTAACTATATCTGAAATGCCTATCGGCACCTATAACTGAAATACCTATCGGCACCAATTTTTGAAATGCCTATCGGAAAATACATCTGGAATGCCTATCAGCACCTATATTAGAAATGCCTAACGGCAACCATATCTGGAATGCCTGTCGGCACCTATATTTGAAATGCCTATCTGCTTCTATATCCGAAATGCCTATCGACACCTATTTTTAAAATGCCAATCGGCAACTATATCTGAAATGCCTATCGGCACCTATATCTGAAATGCCTATCGGCACCTATTTTTGAAATGCCTATCGGAAACTACATCTGAAATGCCTATCAGCACCTATATTTGAAATGCCTATCGGCAACCATATCTGATATGCCTATCGACACCTATATTTGAAATACCTATCGGCTTCTATATCTAAATTGCCTATCAACACCTATTTTTAAAATGCCAATCGGCAACTATATCTGAAATGCCTATCGGCACCTATATCTGAAATGCCTATCGGCACCAATTTTTGATATGCCTATCGGAAACTACATCTGAAATGCCTATCAGCACCTATATTTGAAATGCCTATCGGCAACCATATCTGGAATGCTTATCGGCACCTATATTTGAAATGCCTATCGGCCTCTATATCTGAAATGCCTATCGTCACTTATTTTTAAAATGCCAATCGGCAACTATATCTGAAATGCCTATCGGCACCTATATCTGAAATGCCTATCGGCACCTATTTTTGAAATGCCTATCGGAAACTACATCTGAAATGCCTATCAGCACCTATATTTGAAATGCCTATCGGCAACCATATCTGGAATGCCTATCGGCACCTATATTTGAAATGCCTATCGGCTTCTATAACTGAAATGCCTATCGGCACCTATTTTTAAAATGTTAAACGGCAACTATATCTGAAATGCCTATCGGCACCTATATCTGAAATGCCTATCGGCACCTATTTTTGAAATGCCTATCGGAAACTACATCTGAAATGCTTATCAGCACCTATATTTGAAATGCCTATCGGCTTCTATATCTGAAATGCCTATCGACACCTATGTTTAAAATGCCAATTGGCAACTATATCTGAAATGCCTATCGGCACCTATATCTGAAATGCCTATCGGTACCTATTTTTGAAATGCCTATCGGAAACTACATCTGAAATGCCTATCAGCGCTTATATTTGAAATGCCTATCGGCAACCATGTCTGGAATGCCTATCGGCACCTATATTTGAATTGCTTATCGGCTTCTATATCTGAAATGCCTATCGGCATCTATTTTTAAATTGCCAATCGGACATATATCTGAAATGCCTATCGGCACCTATATATGAAATGCCTATCGGCATCAATTTTTGAAATGCCTATCGAAAACTACATCTAAAATGCCTATCAGCACCTATATTTGAAATGCCTATCGGCAACCATATCTGGAATGCCTATCGGCACCTATTTTTAAAATGCCAATTGGCAACTATATCTGAAATGCCTATCGTCACCTATATCTGAAATGCCTATCGGCACCTATTTTTAAATTGCCTATCGGAAACTACATCTGAAATGCCTATCAGCACCTATATTTGAAATGCCTATCGGCAACCATATCTGGAATGCCTATCGGCACCTATATTTGAAATGCCTATCGGCTTCTATATCTGACATGCCTATCGGCACCTATTTTTAAAATGCCAATCGGCAACTATATCTGAAATGCCTATTGGCACCTATATCTGAAATGCCTATCGGCACCTATTTTTGAAATGCCTATCGGAAACTACATCTGAAATGCCTTTCAGCACCTATATTTGAAATGCCTATCGGCAACCATATCTGAAATGCCTATCGACACCTATATTTGAAATACCTATCGGCTTCTATATCTGAAATGCCTATCGGCACCTATTTTTAAAATGCCAATCGGTAACTATATCTGAAATGCCTATCGGCACCTATAACTGAAATACCTATCGGCACAAATTTTTTAAATGCCTATCGGAAAATACATCTGGAATGCCTATCAGCACCTATATTTAAAATGCCTATCGGCACCTATATTTGAAATGCCTATCGGCTTCTATATCTGAAATGCCTATCGACACCTATTTTTAAAATGCCAATCGGCAACTATATCTGAAATGCCTATCGGCACCTATATCTGAAATGCCTATCGGCACCTATTTTTGAAATGCCTATCGGAAACTACATCTGAAATGCCTATCAGCACCTATATTTGAAATGCCTATCGGCAACCATATCTGAAATGCCTATCGACACCTATATTTGAAATACCTATCGGCTTCTATATCTGAAATGCCTATCAACACCTATTTTTAAAATGCCAATCGACAACTATATCTGAAATGCCTATCGGCACCTATATCTGAAATGCCTATCGGCACCAATTTTTGATATGCCTATCGGAAACTACATCTGAAATGCCTATCAGCACCTATATTTGAAATGCCTATCGGCAACCATATCTGGAATGCTTATCGGCACCTATATTTGAAATGCCTATCGGCCTCTATATCTGAAATGCCTATCGGCACTTATTTTTAAAATGCCAATCGGCAACTATATCTGAAATGCCTATCGGCACCTATATCTGAAATGCCTATCGGCACCTATTTTTGAAATGCCTATCGGAAACTACATCTGAAATGCCTATCAGCACCTATATTTGAAGTGCCTATCGGCAACCATATCTGGAATGCCTATCGGCACCTATATTTGAAATGCCTATCGGCGTCTATATCTGAAATGCCTATCGGCACCTATTTTTAAAATGCCAATCGGCAACTATATCTGAAATGCCTATCGGCACCTATATCTGAAATGCCTTTCGGCACCTATTTTTGAAATGCCTATCGGAAACTACATCTGAAATGCCTATCAGCACCTATATTTGAAATGCCTATCGGCTTCTATATCTGAAATGCCTATCGACACCTATATTTAAAATGCCAATTGGCAACTATATCTGAAATGCCTATCGGCACCTATATCTGAAATGCCTATCGGTACCTATTTTTGAAATGCCTATCGGAAACTACATCTGAAATGCCTATCAGCACTTATATTTGAAATGCCTATCGGCAACCATATCTGGAATGTCTATCGGCACCTATATTTGAAATGCTTATCGGCTTCTATATCTGAAATGCCTATCGGCATCTATTTTTAAATTGCCAATCGGACATATATCTGAAATGCCTATCGGCACCTATATATGAAATGCCTATCGGCACCTATTTTTAAATTGCCTATCGGAAACTACATCTGAAATGCCTATCAGCACCTATATTTGAAATGCCTATCGGCAACCATATCTGGAATGCCTATCGGCACCTATATTTGAAATGCCTATCGGCTTCTATATCTGACATGCCTATCGGCACCTATTTTTAAAATGCCAATCGGCAACTATATCTGAAATGCCTATTGGCACCTATATCTGAAATGCCTATCGGCACCTATTTTTGAAATGCCTATCGGAAACTACATCTGAAATGCCTTTCAGCACCTATATTTGAAATGCCTATCGGCAACCATATCTGAAATGCCTTTCGACACCTATATTTGAAAAACCTATCGGCTTCTATATCTGAAATGCCTATCGGCACCTATTTTTAAAATGCCAATCGGTAACTATATCTGAAACGCCTAACGGCACTTATATCTGAAATGCCTGTCGGCACCAATTTTTGAAATGCCTATCGGAAACTACATCTGGAATGCCTATCAGCACCTATATTTTAAATGCCTATCGGCAACCATATCTGGAATGCCTATCGGCACCTATATTTGAAATGCCTGACTTCTATATCTGAAATGCTTATCGACACCTATTTTTAAGATGCCAATCGGCAACTATATCTGAAATGTATATCGGCACCTATATCTGATATGCCTATCGGCATCAATTTTTGAAATGCCTATCGGAAACTACATCTAAAATGCCTATCAGCACCTATATTTGAAATGCCTATCGGCAATTATATCTGGAATGCCTATCGACACCTATATTTGAAATGCCTATCGGCTTCTATATCTGAAATGCCTATCAGCACCTATTTTAAAATGCCTATCGGAAACTACATCTGAAATGCCTATCTGCACCTATATTTGAAATGCCTATCGGCAACCATATCTGGAATGCCTATCGGCACCTATATTTGAAATGCCTATCGGCTTTTATATCTGAAATGCCTAACGGCACCTATTTTTGAAATGCCAATCGGTAACTATATCTGAAATGCCTATCGGCACCTAAATCTGAAATGCCTATCGGCACCTATATTTAAATGCCTATCGGAAACTACATCTGAAATGCCTATCAGCACCTATATTTGAAATGCCTATCGGCAACCATATCTGGAATGCCTGTCGGCACCTATATTTGAAATGCCTATCGGCTTCTATATCTGACATGCCTATCGGCACCTATTTTTAAAATGCCAATCGGCAACTATATCTGAATTGCCTATTGGCACCTATATCTGAAATGCCTATCGGCACCTATTTTTGAAATGCCTATCGGAAACTACATCTGAAATGCCTTTC
Organism: Venustoraphidia nigricollis; assembly: GCA_034508555.1. Classification (NCBI taxonomy): domain Eukaryota; kingdom Metazoa; phylum Arthropoda; class Insecta; order Raphidioptera; family Raphidiidae; genus Venustoraphidia; species Venustoraphidia nigricollis. Next base: position 9,284 of record JAVRKA010001091.1, on the reverse strand, counting down.
AGCACCTATATTTGAAATGCCTATCGGCAACCATATCTGAAATGCCTTTCGACACCTATATTTGAAAAACCTATCGGCTTCTATATCTGAAATGCCTATCGGCACCTATTTTTAAAATGCCAATCGGTAACTATATCTGAAACGCCTAACGGCACCTATATCTGAAATGCCTGTCGGCACCAATTTTTGAAATGCCTATCGGAAACTACATCTGGAATGCCTATCAGCACCTATATTTTAAATGCCTATCGGCAACCATATCTGGAATGTCTATCGGCACCTATATTTGAAATGCCTATCGACTTCTATATCTGAAATGCTTATCGACACCTATTTTTAAAATGCCAATCGGCAACTATATCTGAAATGCCTATCGGCAGCTGTTTTTAAAATGCCAATCGGCAACTATATCTGAAATGTATATCGGCACCTATATCTGATATGCCTATCGGCATCAATTTTTGAAATGCCTATCGGAAACTACATCTAAAATGCCTATCAGCACCTATATTTGAAATGCCTATCGGCAATTATATCTGGAATGCCTATCGACACCTATATTTGAAATGCCTATCGGCTTCTATATCTGAAATGCCTATCGGCACCTATTTTAAAATGCCTATCGGAAACTACATCTGAAATGCCTATCAGCACCTATATTTGAAATGCCTATCGGCAACCATATCTGGAATGCCTATCGGCACCTATATTTGAAATGCCTATCGGCTTCTATATCTGAAATGCCTAACGGCACCTATTTTTGAAATGCCAATCGGTAACTATATCTGAAATGCCTATCGGCACCTAAATCTGAAATGCCTATCGGCACCTATATTTAAAATGCCTATCGGAAACTACATCTGAAATGCCTATCAGCACCTATATTTGAAATGCCTATCGGCAACCATATCTGGAATGCCTATCGGCACCTATATTTAAAATGCCTATCGGCTTCTATATCTGAAATGCCTATCGACACCTATTTTTAAAATGCCAATCGGCAACGATATCTGAAATGCCTATCGGCACTTATATCTGAAATGCCTATCGGCACCTATTTTTGAAATTTTGAAATGCCTATCCGAAACTACATCTGAAATGCCTATCAGCACCTATATTTGAAATGCCTATCGGCAACCATATCTGAAATGCCTATCGACACCTATATTTAAAATACCTATCGGCTTCTATATCTGAAATGCCTATCAACACCTATTTTTAAAATGCCAAACGGCAACTATATCTGAATTGCCTATCGGCACCTATATCTGAAATGCCTATCGGCATCAATTTTTGAAATGCCTATCGGAAACTACATCTAAAATGCCTATCAGCACCTATATTTGAAATGCCTATCGGCAACCATATCTGGACTGCCTATCGACACCTATATTTGAAATGCATATCGGCTTCTATATCTGAGATGCGTATCAGCACCTATTTTTAAAATGCCTATCGGAAACTACATCTGAAATGCCTATCAGCACCTATATTTGAAATGCCTATCGGCAACCATATCTGAAATGCCTATCGACACCTATATTTAAAATATCTATCAGCTTCTATATCTGAAATGCCTATGAACACCTATTTTTAAAATGCCAAACGGCAACTATATCTGAAATGCCTATCGGCACCTATATCTGAAATGCCTATCGGCACCAATTTTTGAAATGCCTATCGGAAACTACATCTGAAATGCCTATCAGCATCTATATTTGAAATGCCTATCGGCAACCATATCTGGAATGCCTATCGGCACCTATATTTAAAATGCCTATCGGCTTCTATATCTGAAATGCCTATCCTCACCTATTTTTAAAATGCCTATCGGAAACTACATCTGAAATGCCTATCAGCACCTATAGTTTAAATGCCTATCGGCAACCATATCTGGAATGCCTATCGGCACCTATATTTGAAATGCCTATCGGCTTCTATATCTGAAATGCCTATCGGCACCTATTTTTAAAATGGCTATCGGCAACTATATCTGAAATGCCTATCGGCACCTATATCTGAAATGCCTATCGGCACCTGTTTTTGAAATGCCTATCGGAAGCTACATCTGAAATGCCTATTAGCACATATATTTCAAATCCCTATCGGCAACCATATCTGGAATGCCTATCGGCACCTATATTTGAAATGCTTATCGGCTTCTATATCTGAAATGCCTATCGGCACATATTTTTGCAAATGCCAATCGGCAACTATATCTGAAATGCCTATCGGCACCTATATCTCAAATGCCTATCGGCACCTATTTTTGAAATGCCTATCGGAAACTACAACTGAAATGCCTATCAGCACCTATATTTAAAATGCCTATTGGCAACCATATTTGGAATGCCTATCGGCACCTATATTTGAAATGCTTATCGGCTTCTATATCTGAAATGCCTAGCGGCACCTATTTTTAAAATGCCAATCGCCAACTATATCTGAAGTGCCTATCGGCACCTATATCTGAAATGCCTATCGGCACCTATTTTTGAAATGCCTATCGAAAACTACATCTGAAATGCCTATCAGCACCTATATTTGAAGTGCCTATCGGCAACTACATCAGAAATGCCTATCGGCACCTATATCTGAAATGCCTTTCGGCATTTATATCTGAAATGCCTATCGACACCTATATTTAAAATGCCTATCGACACCTATATTTTAAATGCCTATCGGCAACTATATCTGATATGCCTATCGGCACCTATATCTGAAATGCCTATCGGCACATATTTTTGAAATGCCTATCGGAAACTACAACTGAAATGCCTATCAGCACCTATATTTGAAATGCCTATCGGCAACCATATTTAGAATGCCTATCGGCACCTATATTTGAAATGCCTATCGGCTTCTATATCTGAAATGCCTAGCGGCACCTATTTTTAAAATGCCAATCGGCAACTATATCTGAAGTGCCTATCGGCACCTATATCTGAAATGCCTATCGGCACCTATTTTTGAAATGCCTATCGAAAACTACATCTGAAATGCCTATCAGCACCTATATTTGAAATGCCTATCGGCAACCACTTCAGAAATGCCTATCGGCACCTATAACTGAAATGCCTTTCGGCATTTATATCTGAAATGCCTATCGACACCTATATTTAAAATGCCTATCAACACCTATATTTTAAATGCCTATCGGCAACTATATCTGATATGCCTATCGGCACCTATATCTGAAATGCCTATCGGCACATATTTTTGAAATGCCTATCGGAAACTACATCTGAAATGCGTATCAGCACCTATATTTAAAATGCCTATCGGCAACCATATCTGAAATGCCTATCGACACCTATAATTGAAATACCTATCGGCTTCTCTATCTGAAATGCCTATCGGCACCTATTTTTAAAATGCAAATCGGCAACTATATCTGAAATGCCTATCGGCACCTATATCTGAAATGCCAATCGACACCAATTTTTGAAATGCCTATCGGAAACTACATCTGAAATGCCTATCAGCACCTATATTTGAAATGCCTATCGGCAACCATATTTGGAATGCCTATCGGCACCTATATTTGAAATGCCTATCGGCTTCTATATCTGAAATGCCTATCGGCACCAATTTTAAAATGCCAATCGGCAACTATATCTGAAATGCCTATCGGCACCTATATCTAAAATGCCTATCGGCACCTATTTTTGAAATGTCTTTCGGAAACTACATCTGAAATGCCTATCTGCTCCTATATTTGAAATGCCTATCGGCAACAATATCTGAAAAGCCTATCGACACCTATATTTAAAATACCTATCGGCTTCTATATCTGAAATGCCTATCGGCACCTGTTTTTAAAATGCCAATCGGCAACTATATCTGAAATGCCTATCGGCACCTATATCTAAAATTCCTATCGGCATCAATTTTTGAATTGCCTATCGGAAACTACATCTAAAATGCCTATCAGCACCTATATTTGAAATGCCTATCGGCAACCATATCTGGAATGCCTATCGGCACCTATATTTGAAATGCCTATCGGCTTCTATATCTGAAATGCCTATCGGCACCTATTTTTAAAATGCCAATTGGCAACTATATCTGAAATGCCTATCGGCACCTATATCTGAAATACCTATCGGCACCTATTTTTGAATTGCCTATCGGAAACTACATCTGAAATGCCTATCAGCACCTATATTTGAAATGCCTATCGGCAACCATATCTGAAATGCCTATCGACACCTATATTTGAAATACCTATCGGCTTTTATATCTGAAATGCCTATCAACACCTATTTTTAAAATGCCAATCGACAACTATATCTAAAATGCCTATAGGCACCTATATCTGAAATGCCTATCGGCAACTATTTTTGAAATGCCTATCGGAAACTAAATCTGAAATGCCTATCAGCACCTATATTTGAAATGCCTATCGTCAACCATATCTGAAATGCCTATCGACACCTATATTTGAAATACCTATCGGCTTCTATATCTGAAATGCCTATCGGCACCTATTTTTAAAATGCCAATCGGTAACTATATCTGAAATGCCTATCGGCACCTATATCTGAAATTCCTATCGGCATCAATTTTTGAAATGCCTATCGGAAACTACATCTAAAATGCCTATCAGCACCTATATTTGAAATGCCTATCGGTAACTATATCTGGAATGCCTATCGGCACCTATATTTGAAATGCCTATCGGCTACTATATCTGAAATGCCTATCGACACCTATTTTTAAAATGCCAATTGGCAACTATATCTTAAATGACTATCGGCACCTATATCTGAAATGCCAATCGGTACCTATTTTTGAAATGCACATCGGAAACTACATCTGAAATGCCTATCAGTACTTATATTTGAAATGCCTATCGGAACCATATCTGGAATGCCTATTGGCACCTATATTTGAAATGCCTATCGGCTTCTATAACTAAAATGCCTATCGGCACCTATTTTTAAAATGCCAATCGGCAACTATATCTGAAATGCCTATCGGCACCTATATCTAAAATTCCTATCGGCACCTATTTTTGAAATGTCTTTCGGAAACTACATCTGAAATGCCTATCTGCTCCTATATTTAAAATGCCTATCAGGAACCATATCTGAAATGCCTACCGACACCTATATTTGAAATACCTATCGGCTTCTATATCTGAAATGCCTATCTGCACCTGTTTTTATAGTGCTAATCGGCAACTATATCTGAAATACATATCGGCACCTATATCTGAAATGCCTATCGGCATCAATTTTTGAAATGCCTATTGGAAACTACATCTAAAATGCCTAACAGCACCTATATTTGAAATGCCTATCGGCAACCATATCTGGAATACCTATCGGCACCTATATTTGAAATGCCTATCGGCTTCTATATCTGAAATGCCTATCGGCACCTATTTTTAAAATGTCAATTGGCAACTATATCTGAAATGCCTATCGGCACCTATATCTGGAATGCCTATCGGCACATATTTTTGAAATGCCTATCGGAAACTACATCTGAATTGCCTATCAGCACCTATATTTGAAATGCCTATCGGCAACCATATCTGGAATGCCTATTGGCACCTATATTTGAAATGCCTATCGGCCTCTATATCTGAAATGCCTATCGGCACCTATTTTTAAAATGCCAATCGGCAACTATATCTGAAATGCCTATCGGCACCTATATCTGAAATGCCTATCGGCACCTATTTTTGAAATGCCTATCGGAAACTACATCTGAAATGCCTATCAGCACCTATATTTGAAATGCCTATCGTCAACTATATCTGAAATGCCTATCGACACCTATATTTGAAATACCTATCGGCTTCTATATCTGAAATGCCTATCGGCACCTATTTTTAAAATGCCAATCGGTAACTACATCTAAAATGCCTATCGGCACCTATAACTGAAATACCTATCGGCACCAATTTTTGAAATGCCTATCGGCAACCATATCTGGAATGCCTATCGGCACCTATATTTGAAATGCCTATCGGCTTCTATATCTGAAATGCCTATCGACACCTATTTTTAAAATGCCAATCGGCAACTATATCTGAAATGCCTATCGGCACCTATATCTGAAATGCCTATCGGCACTTATTTTTGATATGCCTATCGGAAACTACATCTGAAATGCCTATCAGCACCTATATTTGAAATGCCTATCGGCAACCATATCTGGAATGCCTATCGGCACATATATTTGAAATGCCTATCGGCTTCTATATCTGAAATGCCTATCGGCACCTATTTTTAAAATGCAAATCGGCAACTATATCTGAAATGCCTATCGGCACCTATATCTGAAATGCCTATCGCCACCTATTTTTGATATGCCTATCGGAAACTACATCTGAAATGCCTATCAGCACCTATATTTGAAATGCCTATCGGCAACCATATCTTGGATGCCTATCGGCACATATTATATTTGAAATGCCTATCGGCTTCTATATCTGAAATGCCTATCGGCACCTATTTTTAAAATGCCTATCGGCTTCTATATCTGAAATGCCTATCGGCACCTATTTTTAAAATGGCTATCGGCAACTATATCTGAAATGCCTATCGGCACCTATATCTGAAATGCCTATCGGCACCTATTTTTGAAATGCCTATCGGAAACTACATCTGAAATGCCTATCAGCACCTATATTTGAAATGCCTTTCGGCAACCATATCTGGAATGCCTATCTGCACCTATTTTTAAAATGGCTATCGGCAACTATATCTGAATTGCCTATCAGCACCTATATCTGAAATGCCTATCGGCACCTATTTTTGAAATGCCTATCGGAAACTACATCTGAAATGCCTATCAGCACCTATATTTGAAATGCCTATCGGCAACCATATCTGGAATGCCTATCGGCACCTATATCTGAAATGCCTATCGGCTTCTATATCTGAAATGCCTATCGGCACCTATTTTTAAAATGCCTATCGGAAACTACATCTGAAATGCCTATCAGCACCTATATTAGAAATGCCTATCGGCAACCATATCTGGAATGCCTAACGGCACCTATATTTGAAATGCCTATCGGCTTCTATAACTGCAATGCCTATCGGCACCCATTTTTAAAATGGCTATCGGCAACTATATCTGAAATGCCTATCGGCACCTATATCTGAAATGCCTATCGGCACCTATTTTTGAAATGCCTATCGGAAACTACATCTGAAATGCCTATCAGCACCTATATTTGAAATCTCTATCGGCAACCATATCTGGAATGCCTATCGGCACCTATATTTGAAATGCCTATCGGCTTCTATATCTGGAATGCCTATCGGCACCTATATTTGAAATGCCTATCGGCTTCTATATCTGAAATGCCTATCGGCACCTATTTTTAAAATGCCTATCGGAAACTACATCTGAAATGCCTATCAGCACCTATATTAGAAATGCCTATCGGCAACCATATCTGGAATGCCTAACGGCACCTATATTTGAAATGCCTATCGGCTTCTATATCTGAAATGCCTAGCGGCACCTATTTTTAAAATGCCTATCGGCACCTATATCTGAAATGCCTATCGGCACGTATTTTTGAAATGCCTATCGAAAACTACAACTGAAATGCCTATCAGCACCTATATTTGAAATGCCTATCGTCAACCATATTTGGTATGCCTATCGGCACCTATATTTGAAATGCCTATCGGCTTCTATATCTGAAATGCCTATCGGCACCTATTTTTAAAATGGCATTCGGCAACTATATCTGAAGTGCCTATCGGCACCTATATCTGAAATGCCTATCGGCACCTATTTTTGAAATGCCTATCGGAAACTACATCTGAAATGCCTATCAGCACCTATATTTGAAATGCCTATCGGCAACCATATCTGGAATGCCTATCGGCACATATATTTGAAATGCCTATCGGCTTCTATATCTGAAATGCCTATCGACACCTATTTTTAAAATGCCAATTGGCAACTATATCTGAAATGCCTATCGGCACCTATATCTGAAATGCCAATCGGTACCTCTTTTTGAAATGCACCTCGGAAACTACATCTGAAATGCCTATCAGCACATATATTTGAAATGCCTATCGTCAACCATATCTGGAATGCCTATCGGCACCTATATTTGAAATGCCTATCGACTTCTATATCTGAAATGCCTATCGGCACCTATGTTAAAAATGATAATCGGCAACTATATCTGAAATGCCTATCGGCACCTATATCTGAAATGCCTATCAGCACCTATTTTTGAAATGTCTTTCGGAAACTACATCTGAAATGCCTATCTGCTCCTATATTTGAAATGCCTATCGGCAACCATATCTGAAATGCCTATCGACCCCTATATTTGAAATACCTATCGGCTTCTATATCTGAAATGCCTATCGGCACCTGTTTTTAAAATGCCAATCGGCAACTACATCTGAAATGCCTATCGGCACCTATATCTGAAATGCCTATCGGCATCAATTTTTTAAATGCCTATCGGAAACTACATCTAAAATGCCTATCAGCACCTATATTTGAAATGCCTATTGGCAACTATATCTGGAATGCCTATCAGCACCTATATTTGAAATGCCTATCGGCTTCTATATCTGAAATGCCTATCGGCACCTATTTTTAAAATGCCAATTGGCAACTATATCTGAAATGCCTATCGGCACCTATATCTGAAATGCCTATCGGCACCTATATCTGAAATGCCTATCGGCACCTATTTTTGAAATGCCTATCGGAAACTACATCTGAAATGCCTATCAGCACCTATATTTGAAATGCCTATCGGCAACCATATCTGGAATGCCTATTGGCACCTATACTTGAAATGCCTATCGGCATCTATATCTGAAATGCCTATCGGCACCTATTTTAAAATGCCAATCGGCAACTATATCTGAAATGCCTATCGGCACCTATATCTGAAATGCCAATCGGTACCTATTTTTGAAATGCACATCGGAAACTACATCTGAAATGCCTATCAGTACATATATTTGAAATGCCTATCGTCAACCATATCTGGAATGCCTATCGGCACCTATATTTGAAATGCCTATCGGCTTCTATATCTGAAATGCCTATCGGCACCTATGTTAAAAATGATAATCGGCAACTATATCTGAAATGCCTATCGGCACCTATATCTGAAATGCCTATCGACACCTATTTTTGAAATGCCTATCGGAAACTACATCTGAAATGCCTATCTGCTCCTATATTTGAAATGCCTATCGGCAACCATATCTGGAATGCCTATCGGCACCTATATTTGAAATGCCTATCGGCTTCTATATCTGAAATGCCTATCG